>JAUTBQ010145957.1:0-14911 GCA_032361185.1 Lepetodrilus ovalis | reverse complement strand
CTCTCTCTCTCTCTCTCTCTCTCTCTCTCTCTCTCTATATATATATATATATATATATATATATATATATATGTATGAAAAAAATTATATAATAAAATCTGATTTTCAGTTCTGGCCTTGCAATGCCACTGGTACTTGTAAACTAACTACTAGACAAAATTGGTAATTTTCGTCACTAAAGTTAGAACACTTCACTACCAATAAAGATGCATTTTATCCGATTCCCATGGCAATTGTGGCGAGACGTAAAAAGGAAATCTTCTGTTATGGAGGAGAGGACCTGTAACCTGTGATTGCTTGTCTGCTCCATTGATTTAAAGGACCGTTACTCTCATGTCCTCGGTCCCTCGGGCAGATAATATCGTGTCTTCAGACAGGCTCTAATTTTATTGAATTCTCTTTCACATTTTACTGTCCGAGTTAGGTGAACTGGTATCTAGAACTTTCAAGTTTTATTGAATTGGTGTCATACTCGGATACTACTCTGAGAAGTATTTGTGTAGACAGTGACAGAGACCATAAAGCTCCTGAGCCACCTGAGCCCAAAACCAAACCAAAAAGTAATCATGTTCTACATTCAAACACCAATTCCATGACCTGTCCCATATCCAAACCCAACAGTCAGTTATCTCCTCTTGCAGACCTCCATTGATTAAAGGTTTGATACCTTAATCTATTTCCAGAATTGTGTGACATAAAGTGACAAACATATTGCTGTAACACACAATGTAGCTGTCATATGTTCCAATCACCAGTATTCAATCTTCAGTAATGAGCATATAACTGGGACACCTTCGCATAACCTTACAACACTGGTGGTGGATGACCAGGGCTGCCACATCATTCACACAGCAAAGGCAGTAGTAATATGCTTACAGCATGATAAGGGATAAGCTACCGTGAGCTCTTCCCTCAGAGTTAAATGACGTCCAGGCTTAGTGAAGTCTTGCCAGTCTCGCACGAAATGCCATCGCTCCAACCCGTGCTTAATATTCAGGATAAAGTCAGATGACAGAAGTCGACATAGCTGACCAGGCCTCTGTCCCACAGAACAATGGTAGTCTATGAGTGTCATAGCTTCATGTTAAGCATAGCACTATGGTCGTTCTGTAGAATAGGCCTCTGAGTCTATATTAGCATTTCCATAACTTGCAGACATTAATAATTACATGCTGTATACAATATTAATATTATATTATTTTTAAATGAATTATTCTACAGGCATTTTCATCATTGTTGAATATGGTGATCTGTGAGCAACATCAGTTATAATTAAGTAATAAATCATCCAAATAAAATTGTAAAATAGTAATAATATTTTAGATGACAATGATAGTCTTCAAATTCTATGGTACCTGTAGAGAATTATGTTATTCTACAGTCTGTCTTATCCAACCAATAGCAAACCATGTTTCCTCACATTGTCATGCCCTGTAGGCCATCAATGTTCTTCAAATTCAATGCATTGACCAGCCTCGGACAATTGCCCTCTGAGAATGTTCCTCACCATTAGACACCCAGACACGAGCCAGAGCAGCAGTATAAGGAACCCCACGTTATCAATATTCCCTTTTTATTCTCGTGTTTATCATCCCCATAGAGGATATCAAATTAACACAAAATCTGATGACATTAATCTTTGATCAGAGCAACATAACTCCAGCAATTTCAAGGATATCACTGGACTCGAGCCATCATGGTATTTTCAGAGATGGGTTTTATGGACTGGATGAAGCAGATTCCGACACAGAAATGGGGCTCCAGTAGAGTGCTGTGCAATAGGATGGCATTGTTCGATGAAGCAGTAGCACGTTGCTGAGAGGGAACTGCTACTGCTGACCCTGTGGGGCATTTGTGAAGAGAGAACACCTCCGTTCACCACCAGCACATTGTGGATGTACATTCAGTCCCTCTGCATCCAATACTGCTTCTCAATTAAAAGCAATAACTGTCTCTCGAAAGTGCCAGACCTGGGTTATTTACTCTTTTCCGTTTAGCTGCACTTTTGTGTAAATATTTTCCAACTGGGCAAATTCAATAGCTGGGTTGGACATGAAACGGTCGACCCGACCTGGACTGACAAAGATTGGGGAGGTGAGGGTATTGCTTGAAAATGCTTGAGGAGGTTTTTCAAAAGATTATGGGAAATTGCACGTGTGGCACTTTGGTCCATTGGCAATTTGCAGGCAAGTTTTCTGAAAAGGATATTCTAGCAATATTGTGTAAAATTTTAATTAAAAAACAACCCATGCAAATATCCACCACATCCTCAGGGCTAGTTAACAGAAGAGAATATTGCCAAAGAAGTAGAAACTCACATTGGAACAGATTACATTTACATGAATGTGGATTTGTATGCTGTGGATTAACATGGATATTCCAACATTCCTCTTTGTAATCCACATTGCTACAAAACAAGTAATAAGCAATAGAAGCTGCAAAAACTTTAAATACATTCCTGTTTCCTCTCGGCTTCAGGCTACTTTAAAGGCATTTTAGATTGAGATATAAGGCTATTGGCAATTCATACCACTGCAAATGCATAGTGTGTTGTTGTGCTCTAAAGATCTTTTAAAAGCATTGGTTTGTTGAAAGCTTCAGTAGTTTCTATTTAGGAAGTAGTAAAGTGCTATATTGACAAAGATAACACAATATTTAACTGTAATAGAAATAGATTGTAATCATGTGACTAGCATCAGAAAATAATGAAGATATAGAGCATTAACTCTTCCCATTATTGATCAATCACCAGCCTACAGCAAAGAAAGGGTTAAATATGCTAATGTTACGTATCGATGCTAGTATTCTTTATTAGTCTTGACCTATGATAAAGGTGCAGTGTATTTTATTACACAGTGAACATGGTGAATCAATCTCTATGTGAATAAATTGTCAAATGCCATCGGCAAACAAAAGCAGCAGTATAATAAGTTAATCCTTAATGACATTTGTCAGGATTTACAACGTATGAATTAATTATGCTTGCATTAATGATATTTATGGGCTAATTTCCACATCTGCTGGTGTAATGAAATAGCATCTATTGACAAAGAAATTGATTATTGATCTTGATTCAGTGCATTTCTTCTATATCTATCACATGTACCATCACATGGTCCTCGTTAAACAGACAAATCACTTCCAGGAAACGATTTATAATTTCTGCAATGAATAATCACACACAATTTTCTATGTTGTCAGCCTAATCCACCGCACCAAATATGAACATATCAGTTTCTGGGTTTTTTAATTTTGTTATGACAAGATACTACTCTGTAACCTTTCACCTTTAGTGATTTGTTCTACAACTGAAGACATGTGTGAGTGAGTGAATTATTGTTTTACATCATAGCCGATATCTTTCACCCATACGTGATTCAGGTCATGAAGACAGTCCATCATAATGCAAGCTTTGATCAAACCATATATGTTTAAATGAGTATGTCCTCATCACTATACTGTTGCATGAAAATATACAATGCTATTTGACCAAATCTGATCGTATTTCACAGTGTTACAATGTACAGTGAATTAAGAATTTGATTGGAATAAGGTCTTAAAATGTCACTAGAAAATGGGATCCAAGCCGAAAATAAGCGTGTTACATTGTATCCTGACATTTGTAATATGTTTTCTAAATGTTGATGGGGAAAAAAATGGAGTCCAATCTAAACCTTGTGGTTTATCCATGTCCATGGTGCATTGAAGGTACGTGTTTATCTTAACCTCTAACGTGTGTGTAGCTGCTTATACACAGATACAGAGACAAATCCATAACAATTTCCTAGCCAATTTTAATTTTTCAATAGAACTACCATTGGAGACCTACAGTATGGACAAAGCCACATTAACATAACCATAGCTACTCCCCTGTCTCAGTCACAGCCTTGGGTGTGGAATAACCGTTGACAACCTCTCTTTCATTGCTGCCAAAATCACTACAATATCAGAATTAAGCAAATTCACAGGAACTTCTTATATTTTGTATGTTTTTCACGAGCATGCATCAATGCCATTCTATACAGACTTTTTTACTTTAAAACATGCCCAGTGCATACAGGTCAATCAATGTCTCAAGACGAAGATGCAATGCACGCACAGACTTGCAAAAGTATCATTAGCAGCATTTCAAGTGTCAATCAATGTCATTAGCCTGTCAATTATATACAAATCAATGCAGATGTATACATTCAATTGCATCTATTTATCATCTTCATCCGATTTCTCTCATTTTCCACACAAGTTCAATAAATGAGCACACTTACGTCGACAATATATTGTATGTGAATGCAGGTGATTCAATTCCCTATGTACTTCTAATTAGTTAAATGCCATGTATTATTAAACTTAGAGGGTAGTTACCATTATATATCTTCTCCATTTGATCTCTGTATTCAACCTTCCCCTGCTGCAGTAAGCCCATTCACTAATCTATAGGGCATTTTGGTTTAGTCCAGGAGGAAGGGTGAAAAAGAGAGCCAAATAGAAACCTGTAGTACAACAGTGTGCAATGTAAAGCGGGGTAACTATTAATTTTATTTTTTATTGTTTTTTAATTGGGATTTAGAGCCGCTTTCAAGATGCTTACACTTGTGTCACGGCTTGTCAGTTTTAGGACAGACCAAGGATGATAACTGCATTGCAATGGTACAGACAGCACATCCTATCATGATCGCATTGAAAAGGGTAACTTTTTTTAACATTGATGGATGGGATTTGAACCCCGTTGGCTTCCAAGTCGAAATGTTCTACCAATGCACTGCCCCCTGCCACTATTAGTCTGTGAAGTTGGTTGATTTGGGGCTTAAAAATCATTTTACAGAAGGGAGGTAACTATGTCTTTAATGTACTGAAGGGGAGGTAACAAGGGTGTCACACAATTCTTCTTCTGTAAATTGGGATTTCCCTGAAGAAATTTCAAGAATTGCATACAGACTTTTATTAGCTTTTCTGCAATAAAGATTGCTTTTCTTTCAGTATACTGTTCCATGGGACATGGGATTCTGAGAACTGTCCTTCATAATTTAATAAAGTAATATGCAGGTAATCTGAGAATTCAGCCACAGAAACCCCAATGGCGTCATATGCATGCTGTCTTGAGCATTCAAAATTACTTGAATGTTTTTACTTGAATACTTCTGCTGCAGATTTTCTTTGTCTCCAATATTGCATTGCGAAATTGTTATGCTAATATAATAATTTTCATTAAAAAGCACAATCATACATTCATAAAAAAAAACACAACACAATTGGAAAAATGTGAACAATTTTTCTTCATACATTCCAATTCTATTTCCGATGGAACAAGAGCCTAAGCTTGGAGGCAGAAGCCAACACTCTATCAACACTTCTCCAACCCTCTTAAACCAGTTGTTGACTACACACTGCAACTGGCACAAGCAACCACAGTTTCTTGAATATAGAAAATTTGGTAAATGAGGCCAAGTAAATAGTGATTGATGGATATATGAAATCACTGAACACTGACGTGAAGATGCTTGCAGTACAGCCACTTCACCAGCCAGAGTGGATGAAGGTGGTCATACCACCCATGCTGAACAATGCAAACAGCACTCACGGAACGGCTAGGCTTGACTGATGGGTTTTCTGTTCGGTGTTACAAGTGCTGTAAAACACACTGATGAACCTACAAACAACTTGCTCCAGAGCGCCGACAGAACAAACAAACAAGATGAGATTACTAATACATCATCTGCGAATGCCCAAACACTGGTTGTATAAAAGTCTGTCTACTAAAGATTTGTCATAATATTATGGCTTAGTAGATGTCAATATAGTATATTTTTTCATCTGTGGACAGACAGAGAGAACTAATAGTGTTATATTACTAGAATCTGGCATATTTTCTCCAAGTAAAAATAAACCTCATTGATTCAAGAGAACAATTGTGTAAATCAACTAAATAATTAGGAGTCTCACTGTTGATTCAGAACATAGAAATCATTACCATATATCTGAAATTCATTAATCTAAATGTGCCACTTGTAAACAATGGATTCAGAGAGCCATGCTTATCAACAGATGCATACCTATTGTTACAAATTGCGATCTAATACCATTGCTTCTAAATATAATAAAAGATACCACGCCAACAAAATTTTATATAAAATTCTTCATGATATTTCACGATTTCTTTCCAAAGTCTACTTGCATTTGGTCTCCATGAGAAGCGAGCAAGATTTGTTCAACATTTAATTAAATATTGCATGCTACGAGGATATAAAATGAAACCTGCTACGAGTGATTTCGTCACAATTTAAATAGGTAGCGTGAGCTTAACCAGAACTCGGGAGTAAATCACAGGAGCAGATTAATAAATGGGGACAGGAAAGATGTTTCCTAAAGTGAGCTGGGCAAGTAGTCGTGCCACGCAATTGATTTCTATTATTCCGAGAACACGTAGCCTGCAGTTGCTGCATGAGCCCTGGCAGCCGTTTATTTCTCCTGCAAATCATATTATAGTTGATGGAGCAGAGCTGATGGTCAGGCATGGAACATGCCAATCTCTCCGGCTGATGGACCAACCGAACATGCCTATCAGCCAATCAGCTGGAGAGACACACAGCCACAGCTAGTGACACAAATCAGACGTGATACAGGATACCCCTATGTGGTGGTGGCGAGTCTCTGGCTTCACAGGCTTGACAAGGTGAACAAGCAATGGCAAGTTACAGATACACCCAACTGTTGAAGACCATTCAGTGTCTGTAGCCATAGCAACAGGTGTATTGTGGACTAAAATAGATGAATCAAACAAATTCTTAACATGTACAGTATTTTAAAGAATGCATGGCTTCCCGGTCGCCACATTGTGTCATATGATGTAGAAAATATGTTAGTTTTACATCACTACGTAAAATCAATGTATTTTCAACATTGTATCGACATTGTATGCCATGATGTGCCAGCTGGATTACTGCAATGTAAAATTATGTTTCCACATGGAACTGAAATTTTATCAGAAATGTGTAAAATTCAAAAATGAAAATGTCATTGCAGTATTTTCATGGTTTTCAACTTTGATATGGAGTGAGGTAGATACCCAATGACATGACTCATATATGACTACTAGTATACACTTTAGCTATCTTAATACAGCCATCAATGCAAACTACCATAACATATTTTATTACCTCGACAACATTTTGATAGCATCTTAGGACATTGCATACAATGGTCTGGTCGCTTCTTGGACCAGAGGCAGCGATGTTTATAACTGACCTGTTGACCAGTAGGGATGAACTGTTGACCAGTGAGAATAATAACATCATACAGTGTCTGTTGTCTGCCGGTGATAAACAAGCTGAGAGGATGCTATTGCACTTCTACTTCTTGTGTGAACTTGATTGTAATGAAATAACCTTTATTGGAAACATTGTGAACAACTCTGTGATTGCGTTGGGCAATACCTGTCTATGCAGGAACGTAGGTCATGTGTATAACATGGTAGGATTATTGAAATGACAATGGACCTTGACGGTGGCAAATACAAATCAACCATCTCAACATATCGATTATGAATTTATATCAAATATTTGTACTATGCATATGCATACCTTCTTGTTTCGTAAATACAAACCTTGCTGTGATAAATCATATATTCTAGTGATATAATATTGACTTCATTAAATTACCTTACAACATATAAATGTATGCATGAATTGTATAGACCTGTACTGTACTGGCAATATATCTGCAGTGTCATTTGATATGTACAATATTACAAGACTATATGGTTCTTTCAATGATATATCTACTATTCTTAGGATAATATACCCACTATTACAAGTACAACTTTCCTGGGGTAATCATGGTAACATATCCACTACTGTAGTGATGCAGGAATCATACCATGATTAGCGCGCAACAAGTCCTCTTTCAAGACAATGTTCAGTCCATACTCTGTGCAACACATTATTGGCTTCATTTGATCAATATAGATTGTGTTTTCAATGTTACGGAACGGAACATGGGAGACAACTCCTGTTTAGCACATCAGCCGAGCGCTCCTGGACAAACTGAGATTTTATTGCACCCAAATTCTGGTATATTATATAGGCACATGTACACTGTACTTACTTGTACTGTGCTGTGTTCAGTAGTTCCTGAGATAAAATATCTGTGTAGGATATTATGGATAATGTAATACTATACGTGTTAATAAAGTTCATAATCAGATCGGCTAACCGCCAAGCCTATTATTATACCCATTCTGTTGTTCATGCAGGATGACTGTGGGGGGGGTGGGGGGCAGGTGTGTTAGGTAATTAGTGGCTATCAATTTGCAGTTAAAGAAGCATTTAGGTTCCCCTTGGAACATAACATTGTTGATCTAAAGAAGATATGGTAGAACTGATGTCATGGAAAGTTTGTCACAAAGAGTTACTATTAATTATTACTTGTTCAAAAATGTCTACATGTATGCTGTGAAATTAATCTTGGTATGATTTGATATTTTATATTTTTTTTTATAAAATTGCAGTTTATAGGTGATTTGAAGTCTTTATACATGTTACAGTCTAAAATCAGGTAATGTGTAAAATGTCTGCAATCTTAAGTGAATTTTGATTCATTCAATCAATTTCTAAAAATCCTGAAATGTCAAAAAGACTCCTTTATTTGACAGATACTGACGTTAGTTTGATGAAAGAAAATGAATATTTGTATAGGTATTTACACAGAATTGCATAATTGTGCAAAATTGTGCAAATACTAATAAAGATGTACACATTATCTTACTTTTGTTTTCCATCACACTCATGCAAATCAATTTGTTAATTAAAGAGTCATTTATTGTTTTCAGGAATTGTAGAAATTGACTACCAGTAAGTGAATCAAAATTCACTGAAAACTTAATACATTTTACATATTGCCTGATTTTATACATTGACTTAACATATATGAGGTATTTTATCTTCAATATATTCTTAATCTTCTGTTACTACATGTTAGAAAACCATTCATCTACAACATTAAGGCATAAGGGATAGCATGCTAAACTATCCATTTGAAGGTTCAAAGTTGCCTCACAGAGCTTGAAATTAATACCCACAGAAGTTATCTTGTTATGTGGTGAGAATTGTAATGGCTACACATTTGTCATACAGTCACCATGCTTGGCTAGTCAACACCAGCCAATGCTTGTAGTTTTACGGCAGTAGTGCTCGGAACCCACAACACCTTTCATTCTCACATAAAAGTAGACAGCCACAATATTTGTGAAATAATCTTGAAAGTGGCTCTAAATCCCCCAAGCCGCCGAAATAAAACTAAAATGAACTACCACCAATCAATCCTGCAGTGTTGGCTATAGTCAATAACAATTTCTTAGTCTAACCCAGGAGCTTGGCTCCAATGGAACACACACACCGATGAGGTATGAGGGTAATGCAAACCGAGTAATTAGTCAAACTTGTTTTAATTAAGGGAAGAGAAAGGGCTTACCTTCCCGGTGAGTACGTGAACAGCCAGAGGTCACTGGAAGAGAATACTGCCATCTTGGAGGTCAACACTGTTCACAGTTGTTAGTACGTAAGTCCTCGAACTCCAGCAGCTAGTATTCCGTCTGAGGTGCGGAGGTCAGATCCTTCCTGGAACACAGAACACGCACGTTCCATCACGTTCCATCACGTTCACGCCATAATTACAGCCTCAGTATGCATATATACACAACACACGTTGGCAGTCAACTGTATGTAATAGCCACGTCGGTCTTCCAATATATCTGTCAAAATTGGACTTAATCAATCAAAGGTTATATTACAACCTGGTTTTTATTACGACTGAAGAGAGTTGATCGAAATAGCAATTAAATTCCAGCGTACCTAATACTTGGAATATTCAAGCCTGTTTAGGAGATTGGGATGGAACTGACACGAGATGGAAATGATGACAATGCGGCGGCCAAAGTTGCTCTAATCAATATGATTATGGACACAATTGTTGACAGTGATCAGGATGACGGTAGTACGTAATCACGTACACGTCAGCTAGAAGTCTATCTGTCTCAGATCAACAGGTTTACACACTCCATCACGTCATTGTATACGCGACTTGAACAGTCTATCTGCCTTGCATTAGACACTGGGTGTGTCTGCCAACCCATATACTGTATGCCAGCTTCTACTAATGTCTGTAATATTGATGTATTGACATTGTTAATTCTGTGTCTGCTTAACTCCCTCCATGTTGAAGCCGACCAGAGATGTCCTAAAGGATTGTATGTGCCTACTCTAGCAGGGAGAGGGTTAAGAAACTACATATACACAGACTGGACTACATCACACTTGCCGATATGTTATATTAATATTGGACACGTACAAGTATTTGGAATTCGGTACATCAACCGGAAGAAAGCGTGAGAAAATTGGAAAAAATGAAAATTACCAACCAAACTTCGCAGTCGTTATTGTTTATCCACATGAAATTATACTTACATCTTAAATTGAATTACATTATAATGTTCCGTTCATTAACTTAGTGATAGGCTGCAGAGACTTGATCTGGAGAGTTATGACCACACGTGCCAGTTCCCATCAGAAAGAGGAATTCTTGATTCGCGATTGGAAACTGAATCTGGAATACTCATATATTCTGATGGTTCTGTGTGGGTTAGGCACAGAGATTGGCAAATGCCAATAAGACGGAATTGGATCAAAGACATAGCTCTTGCTGCACGAGAACTCATCATCTCTCATGTGGTAACTGTGAGAATCAATGCAAGAACTTTGCTTCTATATTGAGATTGATACTAATACTATAGTGTAGGTGTAGCTTCTACTTTGTATATGAAAGCTAACAATGAAGTTGATACGACGGATTGGTAATATAAGAACACTCATCATTCTGAGTAGGATTCATTCACCTAGTTCTGAGTTTGATTCTAGTCCAAGTATCGGAATTGGTAGTACATCACGTCAAGAAATTAGAGCATGTTAACTAACCCAAGATGAAGTATGACCAACCAGGCAACAGATCAATCTGTGAACAACTAATGGATATAGATTGTATTCTACATTTTCTAACTGAGCTACTTCAAGAAATACTAAATTACTTCTTTGCCAAATGAGACTTCAACCATTATTCTTATAACCTATTTAACTTGCAAATGTATTAAACCAAGAGGCAACCATACAAATGAATACATTGACCAATACATTACACACCATTAATATTCAGGTGCATCTAGAAAAAGTAATCATAACCATTTTCGCATTAAAATATAAAATCTATAATTGTTGGAAATGAAATAAAAGCCTATAATAGTATGAAAACAATGTCCAAAATGTACAACTACTGAATCCTTCCTGATTGTGTCCGGAGAAACATCACTGTACCCTGAGCTGACAGCGAGTTCATAGAATCAGAATACTTCCTTTCCCCCGCGTTTCCAGTACAACAAAACACACACACATTAATCACCTGGCAATTACTGATGTTTGTCCAGGTATGTAAATGGATTTCCTGACTTAACATTGTGGTCATTAATGATGTGGGATAATGGCAGAAGGAAATGGCAGCATTCAAAGGACATGTTTTCTTTCTGTAATAACAGTTTTATATCTAGATGACTAAGATGTGAACAATACAAGGTCATGTTCATGTCGCACTTCGGTGGACTACCACTGGACTGGTTGGAGGTGATGGTGGTGGTATGAGTGTGCAATGATATGATGAGGTGATGGTGGTGGTATGAGTGTGCAATGATATGATGAGGTGATGGAGGCAGCCAGGAGGTGATGGAGATGTTGTGTGGTTGTGTAGCTGTGTGGTTGTGTGGTATGAAATGTATGAAGTAAAAGACTGTAGGTCTAACATGATAACATCACAAATGTTCTAAGTGTAAAAAACCATGGAGTTAAAGATTTAATACAAGGATTGTTCCTCAGAAAGAAAAAAAAAACTATATGCTCAAACCTAAGTTTCAACAATCTAATAAATCACCTAATTAAGAATAATAATACAAAACAGCTTATGAAAATATATTAAGAATTGGAAGTAAAGTTGGTCTACTGGAAATGAAAATGATAAATAATATCAATAAAACAGTATTGCAATTTAACTTAGCTGGAAAGAAAATTAATTATTTTTTTAACTAGTCCAACAGGCTACACTGCTAAAAGTATTGAAATAATACTATAGACAATACTATCACCTCAATATTGATAATGATATCCACAATTAGCAACTCCAGAAACTATTGACACACTACATTTGACTCTGACCATGCCACAACAAGCCAACAAGCCATAGCATATACCAGTACATAGCAAACACCAGTACATAGCATATACCAGTACATAGCAAACACCATACATAGCAAACACCATACAAGTTCTCTCAAATTGTCACAAATCAGAGAAACTGTCATTGTTAAATGGACACTACATCAACACCTTTCCAGATTCATTCTCAACTAGTAAATTAATTACAAAAGGATCTGTTACAAATATCCACATGATTTATAGATCTATCAGATAGTCATTGGAGCAGAGAGAGTATCACCGACTTTTACATCCACATGCATGCAGAGATCAAATGCTAATAATCCACTTAATTGGAGGTTGTTTCATCTCTCAGCAAACAATTGATCATATTTCCCTGGAGAGGAGAAATGGACTTGTTCAGTGACCTGATAATAATGGTGACATGTCATACAAAACACAAGGATGTGTCAAAAAGAAACACAAGGACAAGGCCAAAGGAAACACAAGGACAAGTCAAAAGGAAACATGGGATATTTCATAAGGAATCTTGGGACATGCTAAAAGGAAACATGGGACATATTAACATGAAATACAGGACAAGTCAAAAGGAAATAGAAGGACAAATCAAAGGGAAAGAGATGTATTATGTACAAATGTTTGCAGCATTTGCTGTTTCACACTGACAGTGTATGTTAAATAGTGCATTGAATGGTTCCAATTAAAAATTGGAAACTTTTGTTGTATTTTTCACACCAAACTGTATTGTTTATGAGAAATGATGGAAATAGACAAATATCTTTTGGTTAAATTGTAAATTGATTTCACTGTTAAATTAAGCATTAAACATTTGTATCTTTCTTGTTATATAGGATTGGTGTTGATAGTCAGCCCAACGTCAATAGATATGTACATGAAACTTGCATGGTTGATTACTCTATGGAGATTAGTAATACAATTATCTATATTAAATTAATGATGCTTAACTTTCCAACTCTCTACTGAATTAATCAAAATCACTGCCTCTAGCAGGACTATGGTTAATTATTCCTATAACACGCTTTGGTCATCGAGTAATTGATAAGTAGATCAAATCCTTAACATTCGCCCTGCTGTATATTACCACTATAAAATAAGAAATCTCCGATTTTATTCATAATATCCACTGTTAGCTAACATGAAAATGATTGACTTAATATTTGTACATTTGACATTTGATAATACAGTGTCCCCTCGATATAAGGCTGTTTGATACAGAGCAGATTCGGATATAATGCTGGGTCAGATGTGGATCCCATTTTTATTTTTGGTTATTTACCTGTACTATTATATAAGGCTGGTACTATGTCATGGACCCCAAATTCAGCGTTATATAGAGGGGACATTGTATTACGAATCAGACAGCGAAATAAGTACGAGCATTAGCTGCTAAATGTTTTTATTTTTCTTGATAGTATCCATATTAGAAAATAATAAAAATTAAAATATCAATCCTGTAACATGTTAGTATCGATCACATAGCAGTTGACATCAAACGAAAAGCAGTTGCAATTGCTGAGTGTATTTTGGATGGTTATACCAACATCACTATGCCATTTCGCCATTTCTTGATGAAAAGGTACATAAAGTGATGCAAGTACATGTACTTTCTTTCAGAAAGCCCAGCCACAGACCCCGCCCCCCCCTCCCCCGTTACATGCAAGCACAGAAAAAGATTGACATGGACACAACAAAGTTGACTCGCACTAAGGACCTGACATGGGTTCTTTTGAGGATGATCCACAGAGAATTACTACCTACTGGATACTGCCAAACTGACTCGCAGCTTATACCAGTCTGGACAGGTTACCATCGCCAAAAATCAGCAAGGTGTGAAAACTACACTCAAGTTGGATATGCGCCAATGGTGGATGCACAACCTGCAGACATGGCAACGGTGTATACAACAATGGTGAAGTGCAAGGAAATGACAGAAGCCCTTGGACAAAGGTATGCCATTCAAACAATGGATCAGCAACTGTACGCCGTTGCTCAGCAAGTGAAGTGGTCAAGACCAGAAGAGTTCAAAAACCATATCCTACGACTGGGAGGATTTCATACAGTGCAATGCTTTACTGCTGCCATTGGCAAACTGTGGGGTGATGCTGGCTTATTGGACCTTCTGGTTGATTCTGGTGTTTATGCTGCATCCACGGCAGAGAGTATGCTATCAGGCAAGCAATACCACAGAGCCATTCGAGGCCTGACAATGACATATGAAGTACTGATGGAAGCTTTCATCTCGCAATTTTTGAGTTGGCATGCTATTTCAGATACCAGAAGTGAAATACCACCAGAACTGTGGAAAACGTTAACGGATGAACACAACCACTTCATTGACCAGTCTCAGAATGATTCTGACACAAAGCACTTGGAAGACACAGTAGAAGTACTGTTAGAGCCCCTGCTGGAACAGTTCAGGAAATGGGGAAAGGAACAGTCTCCAACGTTCGCCTATTGGAGTACATATCTGGATGTAATTCAAATACTATTGGCCAATATCCGAGCTGAACGGGAGGGGGATTGGCAAATGCACCTGGTAACCCAAAGAGCTATGCTTCCATTCCTGTTTGCAGCGAACCGCATCAACTACGCTAGATATCTTCCTGTCTATCTACTTGATATGATATCAATGCCAGATGTCGTGA
>JAUTBQ010145846.1:0-14914 GCA_032361185.1 Lepetodrilus ovalis | reverse complement strand
ACATCCACAATGAACCACAACACTTCCAATACCACACTGATGACCCACCACCAAGCACTACATCCACAATGAACCACAACACTTCCAATACCACACTGATGACCCACCACCAAGCACTACATCCACAATGAACCACCACAACACTTCCAATACCACACCAATGACCCACCACCAAGCACTACATCTACAATGTAGCACAACACTTCCAATACCACATTGATGGCGCACGACCAAGCACTACTTCCTACCACCACAAATCCATCACCATTTTATTCTGTATTATCAATTGTTGTAGGATTCATTGCTCGATAACGCAATGACCTAATGCACACCCATATACCCACATCCCAGCACTTACTGGAACTTTAAGCAGGTTCATACAATCTTAAACATGGTGATGATCACATCATAAAGAAATCAGAACTGGATCCAACGTAGTGAGGTAATTCAGTTCCATTATTATTGACATACGATAAGATTTGATAGAAACCAGCAACATTTGCAGTGTCCATATACATATTTTGACCAAATTAAATATTCTATTAACCCTCTCCCTTCTGGAATAGGCACAGACACTGCTCTTTAGGGTACCTCCGGTTGCCTGCAGCAGGGAGAGGGTTAAATGTATTAATTTATCGGGGTTTTTTAAAGCATACTATTGCAGATGGTTGACCTATATAAAGGACAACAAATATTCTATCTAAGACTATTTATGTTTGATTTGTCCACCCAAAAGTTGTTATTTACTGATGTACTCAAATTCCCAATACTTGATAGTTATCAAGAATTTGAGGTTTTATGTAAATAAAGGGGACATAACTCTAATTGTGCTGACTTTGGATCATTTAACTGCTAGATAGATTGATGTGGATTGATGTGGATTGAGGAAAGGGATTTTGGTGATATCCAATTGATAAATATCACAAATGAATGTGGTCTGCATTTATTACTTAAATATAGTGCTACTCGCTTATTGAAACCTGTGATTGTTTGCATTTAATTTATAGTTTATTAATTGTAACATATGTTAATGCACTTAAAAACAGGATGTAAACCTAAGAATATCTATGCCAATCTAATAATGCTGTATTATCAGTAAAGGTAGAAATCCTTGCCTGATAAAACAATGACATATTGCAATGTGTACATGTTAATGTATGTGCACACATGCAGGACCGTTTGCTTCACACATTTATATATATATAAATACACCAACACATCTAATTGGAGTATAGGCATTAGTGAACATGTTGTTCATGATGTGTCATATATCTAATTTGCTTAGGAATCTGCATCACAGACAATACTGAATCAGGTATGTGAATATATATTTGTATAAATCACAATGTCGATGCATGATGTAGATGCAATGATGCGTAAATTTAATTTGTATTTTTGAATTTATAAGGAAGAATATTAAAAAAATAATTGGACATATTGAATGCATGATGATTGCTTGAAAGGGCTAAAGTGCACTTTTTAAAGTTTGATCAAACATTTAAATAAACAAAATTTAAAGTGCCATCTCCCAGATACCTCGGAAAGATATAAGGATAAAGTATACCCATTAGGCCTATATGCTGAGTGTTTCAAGCCACTTCAAAAGTGGGGTAATTTCTCCTCAATGGAAACACACAATTGTAAAAGTTTTGACACTCTTTTTAACCATCAGCTTTTATCAACACACTTCTAACTGCATCAACTGAGATTTTTGTGAGGTGAATACTTCTTGTTTGGGACCCTTTTACCCCTCTGGTTGAGCGTGAACTCTATGGTGGTACAATCAGTGTCTGGAACTCGGCAATGGTGGGGTCACTCCACAGACATAACATGCCTCTCCTGTATGCCAGACTGCTTGGCCTGCCTCGCTATAACGCGAGCACAGTATCCATGTCTCAATGTAATCCAGATTATGCATGTAATCACTTCAAGTGTCCATAAACATCATCAGGTACTTAATTTGCATTTTTATTGTGCTTTAAAGGATAAACCATGGATTTTGAATCGTGTTATAATGAAGGAAACGTGCACAAGAGGCGACATTGGCGTTTGGTGCATATAGGCCCCATATCAGCCAAGACAACACTGAACACTAGGTCAATATACCAACTGCCTATTGAGTAACAGGGCCTTGCTCACTGGCCTTGGAGGGGGTCTGGGTAGTATGATGTAAGGGCCAGTAAAAAAGCCTCAAGTGCCTGTTGTGGATGTAAAAACCTGTTAGAACTTACACTTTTTGTGTTTCCATTGGAGGATTTGTGTTTTCAAGTGTGTTTTCGGTGTCGAGATTGTTCAACTCGGAGCGAAAACACGGTACTTTTTTTTTTCAATCGTGCTTTATTATAGGCGTGGATGATTGTTTTTCATTAGTGCAATTCTCTCCGAGCTGATCGGCTCCACCGACTGTGTGTTCAGTTGCACATGCCCACTGTAGGAATGCAATCGTGACTCACGATTTTTTTCTCTGTCCGCCCCATGCGATGCAGACGAGGCTATTGTGTTTTGGCAAGCGTCACACCTATGTGTCACCTGTTCCCATGACGATACAGCATCTTCATCAATGACACAATACTTTCCAGTTCAGCATCAGAGCTCAGGTACAGCCATTCTCCTTTCAGACATCGGAAGACCAATGTGTATATGTCTAACCAACGTCTTGATTTTTGTACTTTTGCCAATCCCCATTCAATGTATGATTACATTTTCTTTATGACATGTGGCTACTGTAATAGATTTCCCCTCCCGGCAGCCAATACTTCCTGCCTTACCTACTGTAAAATGTACTACAGCCAGTATCAATAGTAGTCTAGACACTGTGATATCCTTGTCCTATATCTGCAGTACATTTGGTCTTTACGTCCAGCGCAAGAGTGAAACTAAAACGTGGTTATGGGGGTATTTCTCTACCATGTGTAAACATGGACATGTATTTATCAGCCCAGAGGAAGGATAACAATGCATAGAAGAATACAAATACTTGTTGTGAAATCATCTATGGTATTTTCAAGAGTAGTTATTGTTCTCATTTCAAAGGTCATGATAATACAGAACAATACCTACAGTTTGAAAAAATCCAAAACAATGCATGATAAATATAATGAGGATATTTTTTATTAGGATGTGTAACTACAATAAATACAGGATGCCAATTGGAAAATAGATTTTATTTTTTATTGATGACATGTTTAATTTAATTAACATTTTTTCCCCCCAATTTGTTTGTTCCTATTAAAGTAAGTCTTAAAAGTCGCTGCTTATTTAAAAACTGCTTCTTTTTTTTGGTATATACATTTACATACGATTTGTTAACATTTGCAGTTCTTCAGGCATTGCCTTTTCCAAACGGACTATTCTGTGTGGTCATATCATCAAGCTTTGAATATAGCATAATATTCTTTACATGATGGCTGCATGAACATTAAACACATTTTTTAAGGAAGTTAAAAAAAGATATAAAATCAGATCTGTCTGCTGCGATAGACCATAAACAATGACATGTTCTATGTGGCAAACACACACATATCTTTATCCAGGCATGTTGTATTGACAGCGGGGACTTTATCTATATACATCGGAATTAAATAGATACAGAGAAAAAATAATCAACTGTTCAAAACTGTTCGATTTCTTTTCCTGCTAATTTGTAATGAACTGGCATATATACTTTTTTTTCTGAAAGTGTTTCTATCTGGTTTTCCTGTTTTCCTCCAAAATTATATGAGTTATGGATAATATAAAACCTTATTCCAGTATTAAGCATATTAATTTTATGTGGGTTCATTATCTATAACCATGTTGTATTCAAATAGTTGCTCCATCTTGGATTACAAGCATATCACGTCATTGTGTGGCCAAAGGAGTGAGTACATGAAGTTCTTTAACAAGACTCTCCAAATTCATAAAATTTAAAAGCATTCAATGTATCAATTTCTTGAAACAGTTTCTTGATAGTGCTGGATTCTTCATGATTCATTGCTGAAAGGAATACCATTGATCTAGTTTATGCAATACGATACAGCTTTTCAATCCAAAGACACTGTGCTGCACTTAGTTGTCAATGAACGCAATAACACACAACGGTAAATGCAAATTGATGCATTATTGCCACATCTGTTGATGAACACTGTTTCTCTACACTGTTTCCATAGATGCCATTCTTACCTGTGTTTATGCAGTGCTTTGTTCATGCAGAAAATACAACATTTGAGACACACTTGATAATAACTACTACAATATTCAATGCAAGTAACATCCATGACCCGCCTATTACAACAAGATTCATATAACAATTTGGAAAAAGATGGGGACTTCTGGAATATCAACTTTTATAAAAGAAAATGGAATTGTTGATCCTAATTATCGTATTTACATCAAATTAGTTGCCACAATTTTTTAGATTTGGCTCAAAGAATGCAAATAAAATGTAAGTAATTTTCCTACCTATCTTCTATTGAACTAATGATTTTTATAATATATTACAAGTATATGTCTTATGCTGACTGGATAATTGAGGTACCGACTTACTGAGTAATGACATTTGTTTAATATAAAGAAATAGGCTTTGGATGCTGGACAACTACCAGTTCTCTGATTTTCTATAAGATCCACTATACGTTGTAAATTCAATAATTCTTATATTTCGAAGCCCAGATTTTTACTTTCTTTCAATAACTATGATAAATATTTTCAAATCAACATTGATGTCATTATGAAGATATGTCTCGTCAGAATTTAACTTGTTTGTCATATACCATTCTGATACTAATCGATTTGTTGACTACGTAATTGTGTCTACCATTTTGGCTATGACTTGTAGTAAATGTACAAGTGTGTGATTATGTAAATATATTAATGTGTTGTAATACTTTGATTTATTTTAATATTTATGGGTTTTAAAAAACCAGAACAGGCAATTGAAAAGGCACACCAGAATTGAAGTTGGCATGCCTGACAGTGATTTTAAGTGGCATTGGCTGTGGGTTGGTGTTAATTCTACCCCTGATGTAAATAATGTTCCTACCTTACCTTGGCAGACCATTGCAACAGACTTGTATGAAAACATGGGACTATTGTTCCATGGTAAGGATGTTGGTTTATATTCCGAGTCCCAGAGTGAATCCGAACCTGTCCTCAGGAAGCAGGGTATATCCTTTGACGAAGCTCTCTTATTCACTAAGAGACCGTAGCCCTCTCTTAACAGTGCATTAGCTATCGGCAAAGAGAACTCTATGGTCTCTTAGTGGATAAGAGAGCTTCGTAAAAGGATACCCTGGGTATCTTTTCACAAAACTCTTATCTACTAACAGAATGGTAGCACTCTCTTTGCAGTGTATTAGCTATCAGCAAAGAGAGTGCTATGGTCTCTCAGTGGATAATAGAGCTTCGTAAAAGGATACCTTGGACCTTAATCTGGACATTAATTACTTCTCTGATCTGGTGATAATAGAAGTCAATGTCTGCAATGACCTGCCATGGTTAGCCAGTATCTGCTGATACTCACACATTTACTGCAACATTGTTCAGGATGTGTTACAAGTGTGTGCAGGTTTCCTCCTGCCACAAACCTGACAGACCGAAATATAGCAGCTATTACCTTGAAAGCATCTCTAAATCAGGGGTGAACAATACAACAAATTGTGGTGATATTGTCAATTACTACCAAAATGTCAAAGGTCCCAGTTCGATTCCAGTACAGTGGTAATGTAATATCTCTACTTTAGAAAACAGTTTCAGTAAAAGGGGATGCTGGAATGTAGTGTGTACGTCTGATATCATCCTCAGTTTGTTCCAACCATCCTTGAAGTGTCTTCCTGAGATAGATTGTTGTTGCAGGTTTTCCTCCCTCTAGAAACAGATTAAATATTTTGGAAGTCTCACTCCATAAGATATAAAAACATAACCTTCCTACTTAAAGAAGAATTATTTATCTATAAATACAGTTGATATTTCTTCCTGTGTAATTCTATTATTGACATCATACTGGTGTGTCACAGAGGGATTACACTGTTGCGTGCATCATCTATAAGATTATTAACTCCAGTTTTCAGCATTTAAATGGTTAAATGACATAATTCCTATTTCTACTGGTCTGTGTTTCTAACCTCATACTCAGATACTGGTCCAGCAAAGAGTTACACTGCAAGGCTGACCTTACTAATTGACAGGCTAATGTCAACCTGAAGGGAAGGCAGGGTCATATTTAAGGTCAATATGTTACCTTACGAGGTCATGCTTGACTGTTGATGGGATGGAATTACATCTTGTTCCGGCAAGTGATTTATTGCATCTATTTAGTAGGTGGCAGTTGTGCCAATTTACAGTTGAATAATTCCAATGTTCAAATGTATTGAATGTTGAGATGGTTGCAAGGAAGTGTTTGTCACCTGTACGTATTCACACAAAAAGGCTTAATTGTCACTGTCCTAATTCTATCTGGTTCTAAAAGAAACATTTAATCATGAATCCGGACTAGATTTGTAATGTTGGTTGTGTTTCAATGCTACATAATCTTTCTTGATACAACATCCTATCTTCATTTGTCAAGCCATTCATTTGCAATTTAAATATATGCTATAATTTAGTTTTTATGTTTGTGTCTTCATGAAGAAATAGGACAACATACATTATGTAGAAGGATTATTATGCAAATGCAAACAGCGTTAATGTTCAGCTTTTTTTTGTTCTTTATCCCATCACATTCTGTTATGCTCCACCCCTAATGCTTCATTGATAGGATATAGTTTGTATGTATATCTGGCTACTCACAGACCGACAAACCATTAACATAGGTGAACGAACACTGAACCAGGAGACAGCACAGTCTCCGATTTCAGACTAATCCACTTCTCCTTGAATTTAAACCCGTAGGATCAGAATGGTAAGCATCAATAAGATACATGGCACCTGGAGGATGATCAGTAACATGGAACACGTCCAAGAGAACATGACAAGAGTGCTGCATGTCATAGCATTCCATATGTCAGGTGGATAGAAATAATGTTCCATGGACAGAAATGCAGTTCCATTGAGCAGATGGACAGAAATGCAGAAATGCAGTTCCATTGAGCAGACGGACAGAAGAGCAGTTCCATTAAGCAGATGGACAGAAATGCAGTTCCATTGAGCAGACGGACAGAAATGCAGTTCCATTGAGCAGATAGACAGAAATGCAGAAATGCAGTTCCATTGAGCAGATGGATAGAAATGCAGTTCCAATGATCAGATGGACAGAAATGTTGTTCCATTGAGCAGATGGACAGAAATGCAGTTCCATTGAGCAGATGGACAGAAGAGCAGTTCCATTGAGCACAAGGGCAGAAATGCAGAAATGCAGTTCCATTGAGCGGACGAACAGAAATGCAGTTCCATTGAGCAGACGGACAGGAAGTATAGTTGTGCCTGATGACGAGGGATTTCACCGTCTGTTACTCACAGTCCACAGTGTGTTTGAGGACTTCTTAGGCCGCCGTAACACCCCCACTAGGACACCTAAGTGTCAAAGTTATCATGTAAACTCGGATCTCATCAGTAGCTATTTAGCCATCGGTTTTTATGTTTGGTTTAAGGATTCTGCCAACGTCAAAAATTGGCTAAGTTGGAGGAAGATAAAGAAAAACCAATATCTTTTTTCTTGTATGGTGAACTTGTCCTCTTTCCCTTGCTGACTGAGAATGTGAGATGTTTGATGAATGCAAAACAGAGATCATGGAGCGTGTAATATTGTTGGTGTTGTGATAATTGATCCTATTGAAGAAGCCTGTTCATGCTTTTCTTACATGTTATTTCAATATCTACTTTGTTGCATCAATCTTTGTGAATTATTCAAAAAGGACCAAAAAAATAGGATGTTTTTATTTTTATTTAAATTTTTTAAATTGAACAGTAGCATAAATTAATTTTAGTAAGATTTTTTTAAATGTTGTTTTTTGAAAGCATGTTGCAGTTTTTGTCTGAAATAACATAGGCCAACAGAAATACGGTTAATTCTTCATGGCGCTGTACACATGCGGCCAGTGGGACTATGCTTCATGTCTCTGGGCACACACGGTGAATGGTGAATACGGTGAATACACAGTGAATACGGTGAATATGTCTGTTACCTCCTGACAATGCCATGACAGTGCAGGTATATAGAGTTCATATGCAGTCGTTAGTTATCTGTGAAACACAATAACGTCCTTATATAGTGTTCAACCGCCCTGCAGAATAAAACTGTGCTCACTTTGCATGACAGAATGATAAAACAGTTGTTAATAAAAGCAGCACATATTATTATGTATCAAGAACCCTTTATGAATATTAATTGGCACAATGACATGTATTAATTGTTCATCAGGCTGAGAACTTTCGCAAATCTGCGTGCATGTCTTTTGTGTGCATCAGTGTCGAAATCCAGACAATAGGCTGCTGGCTTTAAAAGTACATGTAAGTTAGAAAAAAAGAGTATATAATTACTTAAATGAGAACATGCATTGTGTTGGAACGCTGCACATGTTGCAGAAGTTGCAATCGGAAGGTTTCTACATGCCAGTCAAATTGAAACCTGTAGATTGATGGGTGAAGGTGCCTTGTTAAACCAGATTTGATAGATGGCATCTAATGACATTTTATATGTTGATGACTTTTGATGTGACAATCATGGGATGATCAGCTGTCATATCAGTTTTGAATGTTAAAAAATTGTTTTAAAATCTTGACATAATTAAAAAAATAATTTTAGGATATCAATTTGGGTGTTATGGATGGCTAGTATGTTTGGTGTTTTTCCAAACAAGATTCTTTGCATGCACATGAACACTCTTGCACACACACGTGCAGAAACATGTGCACAACACACACACACACACACACACACACACACATACCACACACACACACACACACACACTCACACACACACACACACACACACCAACCAACAGACTCACAAAAAATGCCAACCCCTGGACCCCCATCTAAATTTAATCACAGCTTTTTATATATCAGCTGTCATAGTGCAGGGGCTCATGGTATACAGGCAGCCAGGCAGTCAGGTGACGGTGACCCAGGCACACATGTAGCCACGGAGCAGTGGGCCATGAACAGCCTCCATATGTAGGTTAACCCAGATGTGTCTAGACCTTGATGCAGACATGCCTGCGTATGTGTGTGTGTGTGTCTGTGCACTGTAACCCCAACGCGGAGTTAATCAGTCTTGGATTATCCTATTGTCACCTGTCTTAATTTATCGTTTAGGGGATTTAAAGGGATATTCTTGATTTATTTCTTTTTACTCATACTTACCCATTTTAATCCATGAATGTTTTTAAACATGTATTCTTGAAGCCTTATCTTTAAATGTTGTAAAGTATGCTGCTTTATTAATAGATTGGGGTCCTAGAATGGGAACGATGATAGTAAATAGAACGCAATTTGTATGACTGACGAGGTGTCCTAAAAATACATATGGCAAACATGTTTATGCATCTTTTAAAAGGGAGCGAGATGTCGCATAGTGGTTAGCATGCAGTAATACGGATACAGAAGTCCTGACTTGGAGACTGCCATAGGGATCTTATCATTAATCTCTACCTTCATTATCTCTCTAATGTCATGATGAATAGTGGCAAGAGCTGTACAGCTAGTTTGTCCAACCAATGAGGAAACAGGTACAGGATGTGCCACATGTGTTGCATGTTTCCAAGAATATGTCAGTAAAACAGACAGGGGTCACAAGAAAATTTAGTGATAGTCTTGAAACTGACGTACACACATAGAGAAAGCCAAAATGATATTAGTAAGTAAGTAAACATAAAAAATTAAGTAAGTCAGTAAAAGTAAGTACGGTAAGTAAAGTAAGTAAGAAAGTAAATATATAAGTAAAAGTAAGTAAGTAGATAAAATCTTTAATGTTAGTAAATTCTATAAACAAAACCAAAATTAAACTATTAAGTAAGTGTAAGTAAGTAAGGAAATGAATAAGTAAAAATAAATAAGAAAAAGTAAGTAAATGAGTAAGTAAAAATAAGTAAGTATTAGTAAGTAAATGTAAGTAATTAAAGGTAACTAAGTAAGTACATATGTAAATAAGTATGTAATGGTAGATAAGTAAGTAAGTAAAAAGTAAGTCGGTAAATACAATTTTAGATGTTAGTAAATTCCGTAATTAATTTTTTATTCTATGTAAACAAATATGTAAAATTATGTTATGTAAAGATTATGTAATTTTTCAACAACATATTGCTGATGGAATATGTACAGCACTATTCAAATTATGTTGATTACTTAAAGTAATATCTAAAGCCACACTTTCAAATGCATAAAAGTCAACAATGAAGATGCAAATCGTAAAAAAAATAGAAATAGTCACAGTGCAATATAGGACCAATTTGACCATTGATTTAAATAATTCAAGGCTTATCACACTGTTCTTCTATGGAGAACACAGCATGCTATGTGATTAAAAAAATACTTTATAAATGCTTTATGGCGATATAACTGCCATATATAAAAATTCTTTATGACATTATAACCACCATACACCATGCGATTGAAAAGCAATCTGAAATTTAAATACCGATTGGGTATCTTGGAAATACAGCTATGTGCATCGATGCATAGTATTTTATGTAGTTTGGAACTAGAGATAAATTTCATGGACATGGTCACCAATAAATCTATTGGTTTTTTTTATATATATATCTTCTGGTTGTTGTTTTTTTAAGTGTGAAATTTTATAGAATATGTGGATTTGGAATGCAAATGGTCAAAATAATTTGATGGTACATGTAGTCAGTTGATTTCACTAAGAAAGGACTTGTTGGTCAAGACAATGCAATGGATAGTGTGTCAGACTACAACATATATAATAATAACGGTAGGTTATATTTTTAAACAATAAGTTTGTACTGGGCATGATCATGTAATGGTTAAAATATGTCAAACCGCAAATTGGAAAATAATGAGTTTTGGAAAAAAATCATGTATTTCTTTTCTTCTTCTATGAACTAGAAAGTAACAAACTTTTTCACTTCTTTAAGTTTGTTTTGTTATTATTATATTTATTTATTTATTTGACTGGACAGGGTTATGCAGTTTTTAGTGTCTCAGAATACATGACAATAAAACAACAAAGACATAACTACAAATCCATCTTTATCCCAAAATAATACGTTCATTAAAAAAAATGCCATTGTTCTTATATATATTGTATTAGAATTAACAAGTTTACAAACCGGGAATCGTGTTGGGAACATATTTTCAGATTTTGAGTGAGTTGGAAGTCTTATTATAAAATAGTGTTGGTTTGTTGTACTCGTTATGTGTACTTCCAAAAGGTTTTTGTTCATCCAATGAATATATTGTCCACATAGGTGACTTATAACCTTGCATTGTTCAACTCCAATCAATGAGCTAGGTATCAGCATTGTGCAATGTGTTTCCACCGATAAAAGGTTTGGTTTACAATTTAGCACACTAGCAGGCCTTGTATGTCGTATGTAGAAAGGCATGAGAAAATATTTTTTTATGTATTCAGGTTCGGCACATAAACAAACTTTTAGAAAATGTGTTTGAATTTTATGATCTGGTACGACTTTTCTAGTTTAATGTGTTTTGTATCTGTCTTATAGAGCATATTGAATTAACTATTGATAATAGGGCCGGCTATAAGGTTCATAGTGACTGCAACGTGATCACATCAGAGTCTATAGTACATGGAGATAGTATTCCATACCACCGGACAGGCATCTACACATAGAGACAAAGGCAGTTGTCATTGAGGTCTGGTATTGGCACATAATACACATGGATTTAGGGCTATGCTCTGACGGCATGAGATTGGGTGACTGCGTGGGTATGCATGTGGGTGCATTGTTTGAGTGCTGGTTGATTGGATATGGATGCAGATGTGTGCATGGGTGTCTGGGTATGGATGCACCGAGGTGTATGCTTTGGTGACTGGTGTTAGATGTACATGTGCATGGGTGACTAGGTATGGATACAGACATGCATGTAGATTGCAGTTCTGGATATGGATGCACATATATGTGTGTGTGTGTGTGTGTGTGTGGGTGAGTGTATGCGCGCGTGCGTGCATGCGTGCGTACGTGCGTGCATGCGTGCGTGCATGCGTGTCTGGGTATGGATGCAGACGTGTATACGGTTGTCTGGGTATGGATACAGATGTGTATACAGTTGTCTGGTTATGAATAAAGGCTCTGAGATTACGAAACTTTCTTGAGTAAGATTTCATGCTCAATTAACTCCCCAGATAAAATCTGAGCTTGAGCATGAAATCGTACTCAGAAAGTTTATTAATCACGGGGCCTGATGTGTATTCAGGTTTCTAGTTATGGATGCAAATGTGTAGATGTCTGGCGCATGTCTGGATATGGATGTCTGAATACAAAAAAATTCAATCTAGTGCCATATTTTCATGCAATATTATTATAATAAACAGTTTGAAGCAATTTTAAAAGTAAAACATTAACAGTTATTTGCATAATCCATTTAATTTTCTATCTAAATATGTATTTTGTCATCATTCTATTTATTTATATCTGTATCCATTTGTATGTGTACATATCCATCAATAAATCTATATTTCAAACTTGTAGATTGTTACAACAATGAGTAAAATGTTTTGTCTTATGGAAACAAAAAATACTTAACCTTAAAAGTAGCCAATATATTTAGTATATGTACTTCAATGATTGCTTGTACTTAAGCCCACGTTAATACAGTATGGATTATTTTGCAAAATGTTGAGAGAAAAGACCCATAATTATCATAGTATTCAGATTCTTAAATTGATTTGATGCATATTGATAGACTTGACACAAAGTTTTGAATTAGTTTCAAATATTTCTAATTAAAATTGACAGCAATACAAAGAAAATATTCTCCAAGCCTAATAGATAGGTAAAGGTAAAAATAGTTTACTAGGGTGTCTAGCACACATATTATATATAATAAGACATATTAAACATTGCAATTATAGTATTACATATGTACCCAGACAACAATATTTACTAGACACTAATAAACAATAGTGTTTACAGTTATAATTGCTTTTTGAAACAATAAAAAATATATTCTTTTGTACATTTTAAGACTGTAGTACATGTACTAAGAATTTGTAACAATTTAAATAGAAATAGAAAAATAAAACCGATGTCTTTATATAAACTAAAAAGCCTTTCGCTCTTTTATTAGAAACAACTTTATGAATCCTGATAAAAGGGTGAAAAACTTTTAGTTTATCTAAGGACAATGGTTATATATAATAATAATAATAATAATAATAATCATAATAATCATAGTAATACATATATTAATAATAATTATAATAATAATAATCATCATAGTAATACATATATTAATAATAATAACAATAATAATAATAATAATAATAATAATAATAATAAAAACTTTAGAATAATAGCAATAAGATATATATATTATAAATATAGAAATATATAGAAGCAAATACATATATTTGAACAGATATCAGGTGTACATATGAAAAACCAGATGAAATAATTTTATCTTAGAATTAAACACCCAAAACGATATCTAAATTAAATTGTGCGCACATTATGAAATAAGCGTGTAGTGATTACATTACGTGTGCATATCCCGACAGATGTTTTTGAGACGTATGTCACGGCTATGACATAACACATATTGCATACTGCACACAGGGCTACTAGCCCGCAACCTGTACTGCTGCAATAGCTGGTAGCATTCAGCACACCACTTTAATAGTAGAGCTTATTAAAAATTCACGTCATTGTAACACAGACAGCGAGCTCGTATGATTCAAGTGAGATGCTATCGACTCTCCGAATGCACGAGTATGTTGGCTCTTTTTGTCGCTACCAACAGGTAATGGACCTTTTTTTTTTTAAACTTGTACGTTTTTAAATGGTTTTGGTTATTTCTATATATATATATATATATGTGTGTGTGTCTGTATGTGTGATTGTGCCTCTGCTGGTTGTTTGAGTGGTGTTTAGATAAGCCATTCGCTCCACTGACGACTGATTCACTGAGTCTTTTTTGTATGCCGGTCCAATGCTGTTATTTAATAGTTTATGCTAGGCATGTCACTACCTACAGATAACATGTTTTATGGTATCGTAAATATTTATCATAGACTTTGGGGAATTGTTTAAGTTAAGCTTGTTTAATTCTGTTGAATTCATGTGATAGTAAGCTTTATTTTCCTAAAGTAAATGACAGCTGAAAATCCACAGTTAATTATTTTTTATCCAACATTTTGCTTTCATAAACCCATATTTTCAAACAGTAATATTTATCTATTGTTTGTGTAAAATTTTATGTCAATATTGAGGATTAACTGAAATTGAAATATCAAATAGATGTTTTCATATTTATCCCATATGTGTTTCATAGAATGGTTATTTATGTTTTCTTATGTTTTGTGATACTTTGGCTAAAAGTCAACAAAAGTATTATGATTCCAATTAAACTGTGAAAAGATATATAATAAAATTTGGTAAACCAGTGTAAAGTATGTATTAGAAAACTCTATTAACAGTAGATTCAATATCATTAGATGAATCAATTGGACCTATCAAGATGGTATGAACTCAGTTCTTTGGTGCATTTTGGATAATATATGATGGCTTTTCTTTATTAATTGATAATTTGGAATGGCATCGGATCCACTGTACACGTAAGTCTTTGAGTTGTCGTTTTAATGATGGAAGTAGAACTTTCACCTATTTACCATCTGACTGTTCACCTTCTCATAGACAGATTAATCAACGTGGCAATGCCATAGAGTATCGTAGGGTATCCGGCACCATCTCTGGTGGCTTCAAACAGGAAGAATGTAAAGAACATCATCTTCAAGGGCCAAGTTGACCAGCTTACAGAAACACCTCAATCAAATCCAGTTATGGTATAG
>JAUTBQ010145735.1:0-14914 GCA_032361185.1 Lepetodrilus ovalis | reverse complement strand
TACAAATAACAAATGTTTACAAAAAACATGAATTTCTACTAGCCCTTAGGATACCTTTAGCATTGAGAGAAATGGCCCAGGCTAGCGGGCTTGTGTTAATTTCCATCCCTGCATTACAAGTACGTGGGTAGAATATACATAGGATATTACAAAGGTATCGATTCCCTTTAATACATGTAACGGAGGCCCACGCTGATCATGAGATTATTAGTCCAACACTACCTACTGAGCCAATGGGGTAAGCCCACTGGCTAAGACCAGTAGGAACATCTTATAGTTGGTAACACCCGACTACATTCATTTGGTGTCAAGTGAAATATTATTTTGTTTACATTTATTTCACATGCATTTCATCAGGATTTGTCCACACCGTCACTATTTCTGAATGTTGGTCCATGGAACCTGTATAGATGTGTATAGCAATGACCTTCACCTTGCAGTGAGATCGTGGAGCCAGACAACCGACTGAGCATCCTGTCGGACGGCACGTTGATGATCCAGGCGACGCAGGGCAAGGACCAGGGCGCCTATGAGTGCGTGGCGCGCAATGCTGCCGGAGAGGTCAAGGCCAACAAAGTGGAACTGAGATACTTCGGAGACCCCAGTGAGTTGTCGTGTAGATGAGAAGCTTGCTGCAGCGTTCCCTCAAAAATGATTCTATGTTATAGTTTTTAGTTTTAACCATGTTCATTTCCCACTCAATTTGGTGACGAAATATCTTCATCATCACTGTGGTTCATACACATTGTTGTACTGATACTCGTGTTGATATGTATGTTCTCATGCATGGCAATTGTCAGCAAATCTGGAATTCCACTTATTTAATTGTCCAGGGGTCGATATATCTGCCCTGGACAGCCTCTAGTACCCAGACCCTGGGCTTGTTTACCACTGAAATCATATTTGTCTGTTGCCATGCTAGTGTTCTTATCCTTGATGATCACTCACGTTTGTTGCAGTCACTCCCACATTCTCATCCTCGATGATCACTCATGTTTGTTGCAGTCACTCCCATATTCTGATCCTCGATGATCACTCACGTTTGTTGCAGTCACTCCCACATTCCAGGAGACTCCGGCAGACATCACGGACCGAGCCGGCGCCACCATCCAGCTCTTGTGCCGCGCCGCCGGCAACCCTCGCCCGGACATCACGTGGACCAAGAACGGCGACCCCCTGGCGCGCAGCAGTCGGCTGGAGATTCTGTCCAATGGCGCGCTGATGATCCACAACCTGCAGGAGGAGGACGAGGGGCTGTACCGCTGCAGCGCCGCCAACAGCATCCAGACCATCAGCGCCGCTGCGCGCGTCTCCATACAGAGTGAGTTCTGCCAGTGTGGCTGTTAGGGGCTCCATTTACAGAGTAGGTGCTGTCAGTGATAGGTGTTAGGTGTGTCCTGTGTTTGAAATTACCGCTGGAAACTTACTGGCCCGAATAATGATACAAACAACAAATGTTTACAAAAAAACTTGAATATCTACTGGCCCTTAGGATACCTTTAAAGTGATTGTAAAATAGCGACACTGGCTCGCTGTTGATGCGCTGCGTTAATGTTGGTCTACATCATTTATGCATTAATTTTTCAATTCCAGATCCACCGGTTTTCTTTGTGATTCCCCGGGATCTGGAGGTTGAGGACGGGAACAACGCTGACTTCAGCTGCAATGCCAGAGGAGATCCCGGCCCCGTGCTGTCCTGGTACAAAGATGGTGGGCACCAATAGATCTAGAGACTAGAAATAATATGAATATGAATACTTGTATGGTGCCATATCTATATGCTAATATGTGCTCAAGGCTGTATTATAGCACCTCAAGTAGTAATAGAAGTACAGTAGTAGAAGTAGCTTGGCTTATCCATTGACCATTGATTTTGTAACTTGTAGTCTTGTATGGGTGAAAGAATCCTGTTGCGACGTAATGCAAGAATTCACGCACTCGTACCTTATTTATCTCATGATTATAAAAATTGGCCTTCTTAGTACATTGTGAATTGTTAAATCCAAATTGTATGTTGTGAATTTTCAATGAACATTAGTTATATTTCAATGACAATGATGTTATGAATTTTCAATGAACATTATTTTTCAATGACAATTAAGTTCTCTTGTTATTAACCATACAGTGGACCCCCATTTATCCGGACTTCGGATATCCGGTTCCCTCGCTATCTGCACAGTTTTTACTGGGAACCATATATCAGTCTTCCTATGTAAAAGGACATTCATAAATTCAGTTATTCACACGATTTTAGCGTGAACGCAACTGTCGGGATAGACGGGGGTCGACTGTATCAAAATAATTATTAGGGTGCACACATATGACTTTTTCAACTTCCTGGGATTCATACAACAACAAGCTTACAGCCTCATCACAATATCCTTGTACACCAAGGGTAATCCTGATGTTGTGGTTTTGTTTTCAGGTCAGCCGATCCCCAGGAACAGTCGCTATACGCTACAAGATGGCGGGCGTCTGTTCCGCATCCTGAACACGGAGCCCAGTGACGCGGCCCGCTACACGTGTAAAGCCGAGAACGCTGCTGGCGAGGTGGAGGCCAGTGCCAGACTGCACATCCTGTCTCACAGTACGGAATAGTTATATATCTCCTGGTTCACAGTACAGAATAGTTATGTATATCCTGTCTCACAGTATGAAATAGATCGATATATCCTGATTCGAAGTACAGAATAGTTATATATCCTGTCTTAAAGTATGATATAGATTTATAAATCCTACTTCAAGGTACGGAAGTTATATATATCCTATCTCACAGTATGAAATAGATCTATATATCCTGGTTCAAAGTACAGAATAATTACAATGAATGAATGAATGAATGAATGAACAAATGAATAATCTTTTTACTGATTTATACTTATCACTTTATACTTTTATACTGAACATTGGAGATGCCCAAAAGAGAGTGTCCGAGGTTAATCCAGCAGGGAGAGGGTTAATGCAAAATAGTACTTTAATGCTGAATATAATTAAATGGTTCATTGTATCTGCTCCCCATATGACCTATCATAATTTTGGTAGTAGGTCTAACAAATAAGATTTTCTATAAGCATTTGAAACAGGGTTCCATGGCCTTTATCATTTACATATCTTAAGCATGTTCTGTTCCATGTCCAGCTGCCCCATCGTTCAGCCAGCGTTCTGGCAGCGCAGTGGCAGCCCCGGGCTCGGACATCACAATGGACTGCGAGGCAGAGGGCAGTCCCACACCTCAGTACCAGTGGCGCAAGGCGGGGCGCCGCATCCACAACAGCCAGAAGCACTTCCTCCAGGGCAACCGCCTGGTGATCCGGAACCTGCAGCTGGGCGACGGAGGCCGGTACGACTGCATCGCTCAGAATGTGGCCGGGAGGTCCGTCAAGTCCATCACTCTGCAAATACAAGGTGGGCGCCAAGATGACCAGTCCTGTGCCATGGATTCAATTCCACAGAATGGTTATGGTTATATGAGACTTGTAATTCACAATTGTAGATAGGTATGACCCTCGTAGCCCTCTCATTCTTTAGAGCTGAGATTCAATTCCATTGTTATTACTTTCTGTACAGGGCTCTCCTGTACAAAACGACAAACTCAAAGGTAACCATAATACTGGTGTAGTCTATAGCCATAGCTAAGGGTGGAGTTATGGATATCTTAAAGTTACGTCATTTCTTACAGGTGTCTGGGATTTTGTGCAACATGGAAATGACGTTATTTAATAAAAATTCCCTACAGGTCTTCCGTCCACTTCGAGGAGAAGACACCGGAACCGGAACCAGAACCAGAGCAGAACCCAACCACGGAACACCTTCAGCAACACCATCGGGAATACTCCGTCCACCCGCCGCGGCGACCGCTTCGTCAACACCGCCATCCAGCGAGCACGGACCAGCGTGAACACGGCCATCAACGACACTCTGAGGGAGCTGTTCGACCGCGATAAGACGCACACAGTGGAGGACCTACTGAAGATATTCCGCTACCCGGCCCCCGAGGCGCTGGAGCTGGCCAGAGCAGAGGAGATCTTCGAGCAGACCCTCAGCATCATCCACCAGCACGTGGAGGACGGACATAACTACGATCTGGAGGACCATGGTGAGATGTCCTCATAGTCACTTGTCGTCATATCGGCATTTAGTGGTCGTGGAACATTAGGTTATTGTTTGGGTTGTACTCGCATCAGCATTTGGTGGGTAGGGGTGGTGTTGGAACCTTTAGGTTGGGTTGTACTCGCATCAGCATTTGGTGGGTAGGGGTGGTGTTGGAACCTTTAGGTTGGGCTGTACTCGCATCAGCATTTGGTGGGTAGGGGTGGTGTTGGAACCTTTTAGGTTGGGTTGTACTCGCATCGGCATTTTAGTGGGTTGGGTTGTACTCCAGATTGAATTAAGAAGGAACACTCGAGTTCACACTGATCCATTGACCGGTGATAATAATGTAGTGATTTAAGCATGCCTTAGGAGGTGGATCTGGAGCATTGTGGATGTATGTTATTATCTTTATTATTGTTATCATATCTGCTATCATTTTCTCTTTCACACACCTCCTTGAGTATTAAACCCAAGCTGCCATTATCCATTGCATTGCCTTCTCATTTTACTGGGTACCTATTCCTTGCTGAACGGAGGCATTTTCGAACTAAGTCACTTCGCTAAGACTACACTATGCTATTCAGCTTGTGTGCAGAGCTGCATTTCATGAAAGGGTTGTAGTGTAATACCAACGTAAATCCAGGTCTATGCAATGCTTTTACTACAGCAAAAATATATGTAGATCTCTACCTACGTAAGATGACACAATGCTTTTCAGATTGTGTGCAGGGCCACGTTTCACGAAAGGGTCTTACTGTAATACCGACATAAATCCAAGTCTCTGCCATGTGTTTACTATAACAAGAAATGATGTAGATCTCGACCTACCCAAGATGACGCAACGCTATTCAGATTGTGTGCAGGTTTCCATACAGGTATTTTCTCATTGTACTTCCAGACGAGAACTACCGCGAGCTGGTGTCGCCGAGCCACCTGGCCCTGATCGCCAACATGTCGGGCTGCGAGACCAAGCTTCAGCGCATCGACTGCTCCAACACGTGCTTCCACCGCAAGTACCGCACCCAGGACGGCAGCTGCAACAACTTCAACAACCCTCACTGGGGCTCCTCCAACAAGGCCTTCAGCCGACTGCTGGACCCTATCTACGAGAATGGGTTTAATACTCCAGTAGGTATGCTCATTGACTCCATCCTTCTTACAACTATAGGAACGCTGGTAGTCAGTAGTAGCCAGAATATCCTTCATTAAGTCCTCTCTCCCTGCTGGATAAATTGTATAGAATTCGTATCGACCGAATGACATCATGTGACCATAGATATGTGCTTAGACCCCCTAGGAAGGTTTCAATTAAGGCACTCGAGACCTTTTTCCCGTTTCCAAAACCAAAAGTAGGTTACAGAAATGGGCCAGAGGTCTCGTATGGCAATTTAATTTTTACAAAAAGAATGTATAGACTTTCTTGAACAACTGTACATAGAATAGACAATCCCAGTGAAATATGAACGAAACTGGTATGGAATAATATTTCTTTAATTTCAATTCAATGTCAATTTGATTGGTAGGGGTGTTTTTGGTCAGGGAAACTTTCCAATGGGGTTTGAGCATATGTCTACAGTCAAGTGACGTCACTCGGTCAATCTGAATGAGCCACTATTCTGTAGGAAACCTCTGGGTTCCTTTAGCATGGAGAGTTAATAAAATGCTATCCCTGCTGTATAGTTAATAGCCACTGCTCTGTAGGGCATATCTGGCTGCCTTCAGCAAGAAGAAGGTTAAATCATTGCCATTGTGTTACACATTTTCCATAGTTTCCATATACTGGTGACATCTGGAGATTAATTAAGAAGTTATCCAGCAGGGAGAAGCTCAGATAAATACCTTAAATGTTTTATCTTTTATTAAATAATTATTTGTACTTTTTAATTCTGTTATGAAGTATTATCAATGATGATATTAAATTAACTTCTGGCTTTGATTTCTCCAAACCAACTTTTCGATAAAAACATTGAGAAAAATATTTCCCTGTAGTTTCTACTATCTCAGGAAAAAATATCACAGCAGTCAATTTAACCCTCTCCCTGCTGCAAGCAACCGGAGATGCCCTAAACAGCAGTGTATGTGCAAAATTCAGCAGGGAGAGGGTTAACACCGAGTACCATATTTGAGTTGACTTCTGATTTGTTTTTGAGAAATCGTGGCCTGAACTTTGTTGTGTAAAGAGTATATGCAAATTTATCCTGTTTCCCCTCAAGGCTGGAAACGTTCTCGACGGTACAACGGCCAACAGCTGACAAGCCCCCGTCTCGTGTCGTCCCTGATGATGTCCGCACATCACATAACGGAGGATGAGAGCCTGACACACATGCTGATGCAGTGGGGACAGTTCGTGGACCACGACTTGACACTGACGCCTCAGGCCATCAGCTTTGCCAGATTCAGCGACGGACGCCGGTGCAACGAGACGTGCGACAACATCAGCCCTTGCTTCCCCATCCCCGTGCCCAACAGCGACAACAGAGTCCAGACCAGGTGTCTGGGATTTTCCAGGTCCAGCGCGACCTGCAACACGGGAATGACGTCCATTTTCTTCAACACCGTTGCTCCTCGACAGCAGATCAACACCATCACGGCGTTCATCGACGCGTCAAATCTGTATGGCAATACACAACGGGAATCCGACAGTCTGCGAGATTTGACGAACAATCGAGGGTTGTTACGCGTTGGATCACTAACTTTGCGTGGGTCGAGATATTTGCCGTTTGACGACGACACACTGTCGCACATCGACTGCCAAATTGAGCCGACCAAGAGACATGTGCCCTGCTTCAAGGCAGGAGACCACCGAGCCAATGAGCATCTGGCTCTCACGGCTATTCATACCCTCTGGCTGAGAGAGCACAACCGTGCAGCCACGATAGTCTCGCAGTTAAACTCGCACTGGGACGGCAACAAGGTGTATTACGAAACGAGGAAGCTCATTGGAGCCGTCATGCAGCACATAACATTCACTCGCTGGCTTCCAAATATACTCGGACCTCAAGGAATGGAAAAATTAGGAGAATACAAAGGATATAATCCGAATGTTGATCCTACCGTTTCTAATGTGTTCGCAACAGCGGCAATGAGATTTGGACACTCTTTAGTTCAGCCTGTGATTTTCAGACTTAACGAATCATTCGAGCCTATTCCAGAGGGGAATTTACCTTTGCATAAAGCTTTCTTCTCGCCGTACCGGATCATGGAAGAGGGCGGGATCGACCCTCTCCTTAGAGGACTCTACGGAGTCGCGGCCAAGAAGAGGATGCCGAGCGAGCTTCTGAACTCTGAACTGACCGAGAAACTATTTTCTTTGTCGAACTCAATTGGACAGGACTTGGCAGCTTTGAACATCCAACGCGGCCGAGACCACGGACTGCCGTTCTACAACGCCTTCAGGAAGTACTGCAATCTTAGCGTGGCAACATCGTTCAACGATCTGCGACACGAGATTAAGGATAGAGAAACGAGACACAAGTTACAGGATTTGTATGGACATCCAGGTGAACTATGTTGTTAGATTTGAAAATGGCCACAGTGTTATGGTCATTCTTCATAGGCCCAATGTTAATGGTGGTAAAACCTGTAATTTGTAATTTTCAAATTACCTCCAGGACCACCTCTATTTCAAACACTGTATCAGGATAAATGTATTCTCCTACATGCTCAGACAACTGGAGAAAAAAATCCAAAATAAATATTGTATTTATTTATTTTGGCAGGTGATGAATAAATAAATGCTGCTTGAAAATATTTAAAATAATTCTTTTTTCTTCAACATTAAATATCTATCTGCTCAGAAAACTTGAAAAAACCCTATTAATTTGAAATTAATTACGTTTTGTAGGTAATATTGACATGTTTGTTGGTGGAATGGCGGAGACTCCTCTCCCTGGTGCTAGGGTCGGACCCACAATGATGTGTCTGCTTACCGATCAGTTCAAGAGGCTGAGAGACGGAGACAGGTACATCACCTCTCATTTTGGTGTCCGTTATCCTTAATTTTGACCAAAGGACATAGACAAAATTTACTAAAAATGGGTTCCAACTATTTTGACAAAATTGATAAGAAAAGGTTACAAACTATTTTGTATGTTCATTTTTTAAGATTGATTCCTTACCTATTTTTTTATCGTCGCCTATGGGCGAGATATTCCCGCTGTGACATGAGCAATAATTCAATCGATCAAAAAATAAATATTATTGTCCCACTTCTACCACGAAGAAATTGAAAATTGACCTGGACCCAATTAGTGCCATCACCCAGTATTTGGTCACATCTCTCCATATATAATAGATAATTAATCTGGACCCAATTACCCACAGGTTCTGGTATGAGAGGCCAGGAGTGTTCAGCGTGGAGCAGCTGATCCAGATCCGACAGTCGTCACTGGCCAGGGTGATATGTGACAACACAGACACCATCAAGAAGGTGCAGTTTGACGTGTTCAAGCGGGCCGAGACTAATAACGACTACCAGTCCTGTGACGTCATCCCTAAGATGGACCTTCGCATGTGGACGGACTGTTGTGAAGGTGGGCCACATTTCCTTAGTTTTAGTTTCTTATCTGCGACTTGTGTCTCTTATTGTCACTGTAATAGGGGTGTAAGTAGACAATGCGATAGTCCGAGATTCATTTAATATCCAGCGACATAAACTGGTAAAAATTAAAATAGTCCACGCATTGACTGACATTCCATTGTGATGTCACATAAAAACATCACAATCCAGATGTGTTTCATAGCAACCACTGCCAGCATCACTAGCAACCATGCTTTGATGTTCACAATATATGGTCTATAGATATTTTCAATGTTTACGTTCACTGTAATGTTTTTATCAAAGCTGTAGTTCCATTTTGAAACCATATGCCGTATCAATGTTCATAAAAGATAACTTTGATAAGCATTGCAAGTATCTAAGCTCCAATTAGGTGTTAACGGATGCCTGGCGCCGGAAATAACATCAGACCAGACTTACATTGCCAATTTGTAAGAATTTTATTTTTTATGTTAATTCATTTTTGATTTATAATAGGGTCTCACTGGCAGATATACCTCCACCAATTCATTATATTCCCAACCAATTGTAAACCTGAATTTTTGAAAATAATTTTATTTATCTATTTTTATTTATTTAATTTTTAATTATTCATGTAGATTTGTTTCCTGAAATCACAATAAATTCACATTGACATTTGACGTTCATTAAATTAAAAATATTTCTATGCTCTCATCAAATTACGAATATACATTATATAGGAGTACAGTGTCCCATCGATATAACAGTGTTTGATACACCGCTGATTCGGATATAAGGCGGGGTCAGACGTGGATCCCATTTTTATTTTTGCTATTTACCTGTACTATCCTATAAGGCGGGTACTTCAGCGAGGGGGCACTGTACTAGTAAATTATATCAATCCTTAAAATATTCCACAGATTGCCGAAGAAACAACAACTTCCAGTCGTTTGCGCGTCATTTCCAGAGACGAGGTCGACGTTCAGTGGAGTACAGCTACCCCCAGGATCAGCCTCAGTCAGACACCGACACCTTTGATGGTAGTAACCACACCCTAGGGGAGACAACTGCAGAGGAGGAAGAGTGCAACTCTACCGCTAATGCTGAAAAAGAACCGTCGTTGTTGAAGGACGATGTGATGCTGTTGGACTCGAGGTTGGAGTGGATGGAGGCGTCGATGGCAGAGATGGTGAAGAAATACAGCAAGTTGAAAAGAAAGGTAAGAGCATATTCTGTTTGTGTGTAATTGTGTTGAAATAGATGGTACATTATTGAAGAGTTTGTTGGCTGGACACAGTAGGAAACTGTCGTACGTCGTGAATTTGGTTTCACAATACATCGATCAGAAATATATTGCTGAAATTATTTACAGGGCATAAGTCCCCAACTCACTCGGTTACCTTTTTAAGGAAATGATTTTCCAAAATCGTATTACGGTTTGGAATCTTGCAGCGATGTTAAGTAACATTTCAATGTTTGTTTGATGAATATGTACAATTAGGTACAATTTGTTTAAATTATTTTGATTTTAATTTACAAGCACATTATTTGCAAGCCTTGATATGTGGAAAACCTTGAAAGTGGCTCTTAAATCCGATATTAAATAGGAAATGTACTTAATTTATCGCTGCCGTCCAGATGCACCACATGCAGAGGGCGCTGCAGGGCAGGAACTACCACTGCAGGGACAACAAGAGGAAGAAGAGGGTGCATGGAGAAAAGTGGAAAGCAGACTCGTGCAAAGTTTGTAAATGCAAGGTAAGATTTCAGTTTCAGTATTTAATAGGTGCTACACAACTAGCTCACCTTTAGATATAATTAAAATATTGTTATTATCAATACATGTAGATTGATTAGACATTTAAATAAAAATAGTAAAATTTACTCGGGCAATTTTATAGACAATATTTTCAAACACAATGTGCATGCTTTCTTTAGTTCTGCTTGTTAGTTCATATACACCAGCCGTCACCTAGAAAATGCATTACTCATACTTTTCTATAAACAAGATAAATAAAACAAAACATGGAAACCGAACATGGGAAAAAAGCCCAAATTATATTTATATCTTCATTGTCTATCATTAACCTTTTGGCTAATTTCATGTTTACATTCATAGTCATTGTCTATCATTAACCTTTTGGTTTACTTTCATAGTGCATTGTATTCATTTTCGTGTTTGATAAAATTATTTAAAATTTCTCTCCAACAGAACGGTCAGGTGGACTGCGAGATGCAGTCTTGTCCACGCCTGACGTGCGACAATCCGGTCAAGTCTGTCGGCCAGTGCTGCCCTACATGTAACTAGGCAACCAGATTGTCAGACACGCCCACTCTTCTGTGATCATGCACATTGCTCTGTGATGGCGACCCCAACTTGGACTCTCCCAAGCAAGGGCGAGAGAGTGACACTCCAATCAACTGCAAGCTCGTTCTTGCTAGGGAATCTGTAGCTGAGCGAATTCGCACCTCGTCGAGTGAATTTGAACTTCACCGAGTGAACTAACGGTTGGATATCTTTGTGAGATAGATTTGTGTAGACATGACTAGTGACGACATCCACACAACTATCCCATAAGTTACGGATGGTAGACTTTGTCTGGAATACACGACTCGAGATTTAACATGTTGGCATTCACCATAATAGCATTGGTCATCAGTTCATCTATGCAACTGTACATGCTCTTACGTGTACATGAATGCGTGTGTGTGCATGGTAGAATTTTGTAGAGATCTTCCTGAAATACAGTAAGTTTGAATGGCCTATGTCGACGTAGAAGAGTAAATATTTTTCATTCCAAGATTAGGTACAAATAATATGTCACGTTCCCAAACTATTTACAATTTCATACAATACGTAGTATGAAACTCATTGAACTCACAGTTCTGGAAATGAGAGCATGTGTCATATATCTTGTGAATAAATATGCAAAGGCATTATTGAACCCCACCTCAGGTAGTATCACAGTATGTGTTGCTGGTAAATCGACATTGGTGCATTCCTATCGGTTTATTACTGACTGTATGTTGTGTGTAGGTGCATAACCCAGCTTAACATCAATGCTGATGCTAAACAACACCATCAAATACGCATGCACCAAATAAATATTCCCATAGAGTCCGATAATGAGAAAAACGTTCCGAATTTCATTTCGCTGTAGCGGTCACACAATCAAATTCTCATTATCGTTGTGGTGTGCATGTATAAGTTATAACGATTTTCTTTTCATCAATCTCCTTATCATTGTCATGCTGAGTGACTGCACTTCAGAGGCAACACTAACAGTAAAAATCCTAATTCATGAAATTACATCTTGTTCCATATAAATCTGGCAATTGTCTAGTGAATTTATCTAAGTTTGAATCTGATTGTTAGTGATAGTAGCTAATCCAATTCTATAATCGAGGCCATGTCGATCACGAGATGTCACAACTCTCCGATTCCTAGCAGAACAATAGAAGTACGTATACTAGGTAATATATAATGCTTCATCAGTGTCCAAAAAACATTACTATGTACTGTGATAAATGCTACATAACAGTGGTTTAGCATTACAAACTATACTTAGCTTTGTATATGGCCGAACATGTCGATGTTTAGTTTTGTGTTGAAATGTATAATTGATTTGTACATACCATTAATTGCTTACGTTAATCAATTAGTGATAAACAGAAGGAAAACAGAAGCTGTCCTTGGCCTTTTAGCATTAGGCTTTTGAGATCCTATTATATATAGTTGTATATTATTGTGTGTGTGAAATTAACTCCTGCATGACTAAACAACATACATTCATAAATTAACTTATGTCTACACTCCGCAAACATCAATATCGATGTATTCATTGATATACATGCTGGAGCTCGATTGGTTGTTGTTTGTTATACAAACAAGAGATTGCCGAGACTCCATTTGGTTTATGTTTCAGTGCTATATGAATCTGTTCTAAAATGTCTTCTATGTGTGTGTGCATAATTTACATACTTATTACTCTGGGTTCGCCCGTACTAAAACGGCATCACTAACTTGGTTGCACTAACTCCAGCCTTAGTCATTGACTACACCATTGCTAAGGTTGACGTTAAGGTTACCATAGCTTCGTACAGGAGCACCCAGGTCTATGCATTTTCATACAAGGTTTACGTTTACTTTTATAGGTTTGTAATTTTAGCAAAACTTTGTGCTGTTTTATGTTACTTTAATTGGTAGTCATTCAGTGAAGTCATGTTCATGCTTAACAATGGGCAAAATGTCCTGCTAAGAGTGTTGGATATAGACATGGTTTTGTGTTGAAGAAGCAATGTCAATATTGGATAATCAATTAGTTCCAGAAAGTTGTTATGTTAAATTTACAAATTCAAAGAAAACGTATCACATTACGAACATTATAAATATAGTAAGTCTTGCTATTTCTGTGGTAGAAATGTGTTCTCTTCAAATTCAATAATACATTACCAATTTAAAAATACGATAAGTTAGTGTTACAAACATTCCCTTGTAATTGATTATGACTTTTCTATACAATGCAGCTTCTTTAGGAAAAAATAACGGATATTGTTTCTTTAAGACAAGCACATACCCCTAACAAAGGTTGAGTAATATATTACCTCACTACTCAAGTTGTATCCGTGTTTATCCTATATTACCTTCCTTTGTACAGTACAGCTGGTCTACCGACTGTCTACTATTGTGGATTTTGGAAATCATTATAATGTAGTCAGTCCATTGTCTATATCCTACAATGGTACTACCATAACCCACTGGTTTTGTATGATTTTTTACAATGCAGGTTTGTGTTACTTAGTATTACAGTATTTAAGATAATCTGACTATATTGTCAACTCAACATGATATGCACCAAAACTGTCTTTTTATGTTCTTATTATATTTTATAGGAAAATAATGTATCTACTATGCATTTACCATTTCACAAGCATTATAAGCAAAGTAATACTAGTGTCTCAATCTGAACATTTATTTACAGCACTAGATTAATATGTTTATTGTTTAAACTTATTTTATTGACCACAAATGTCACGAGATTGGATAAAAGCAATACAGCTTACGAGACGCATTTCCTAGTGTGTATTTGACACCAATGAACGAAACCACTACCCCCATTCCCCCAACAAATGATCATTGGACAAAACAAATTGTATAATGTACAACTTCAGGCTTATCATTTTAGAGATCTTTAATAACCAATGAATATTGTCTGTGACCCTCTTGTCATTTATTAGTTACTCGTGACCTTTATTTGTTACAGTACTCTTACATTCTTCATGTAACCTGTACTCCCATCTTACATTTCCTAATTGTAATCGCACGACACAGGACCGTGTATATCTGGTGCTATTTATCTGTGTGTTTGTAATTTCCTGTTGACATACATGGCCTAATCACAGTCAACTCCAAACTCTAATTTCTCAAACTGACTGAAGTTTAAAAAACCTTTTGAGTATGAAATCATGCTCAACTCAAATTTTGCATTGGGATTTGAGTGAAAAACCAGAGATGGGCATGAAATCCTACTAAAAAAGGATTCGCAATGTCAATGCCTAGCTTGTAAATGGGCAATTCATTATTTTAGCAATAACATTTGAAAAGAGAATTTTACTCCACTCAGTGTACAGTTGAATATTTTACGCTAAGAATGTTACTTCAATATATAGATTTTACTGTTTTATATTAATTTTTAAAATAAAGATAATTTTCTGACTAGCAAGTTGTTGCTTGAATGCTCTGGAGGATCATGACAAAATGTGAAAACTATTCACTAAGGATTGTGATGAAACTGAAAATCTATTGTATTGGCAATGTTAATTTGATACTATTGTATTGGGAATCCAAAAATCCAATACACATTCAATGTCGGCCATTAGGTACAATGCTGGTGTTGTCAACTGCTAGTATACAACATTATACCCCTCTTCCGGTCTCGTTGCCATGGTTTCTTTTGTTCTAAGCGTATGTTGTATATCCTACACTTTTTCAAATGATCAAATTAGTTCATTTCGGAGAAAGTGTACTTATATCGGAAATACAAGTACTCTTTCCTTTCATCGAGTTGTAAATATTTGTATTTCAAGTATCCTGAAATTCATGAAATACGTGCCCGAACCTGGGATCAAACCAGTTTGTGGTCAAAACATGATCTTGATTCGACAGTCGTTACCACGGGACCAAATAGCTGACTGAAGATAAGACCATTCGTTTATCTAGTTATGGCTGATTCAAGAAAGTCACGTGGTTATGATGTCACGTACACGCGCTACAGGAAAACTACGTGCAGCACGAAATAATTG
>JAUTBQ010145624.1:0-14917 GCA_032361185.1 Lepetodrilus ovalis | reverse complement strand
ACACACACACACACACACACACACACACACACACACACACACACACACACACACACACACACACACACACACATTGTATTACACAATACATTTATATTAACCTTTTCAGACATGCAATGGAAACTGAAGCATGACATACATGTATCGACAGACATTCATGCCAGGCTAAGTCTCAGATATCTCATTCTTGCTTTAAAAAAATAACCTTTATATTGCTGCAGTTTGTGTAATGTCTTTGCAGCGCTATATAAACACATACTGTTTGTGGTAGACGTATTTAACAAGAATGAGATATTAGATACATAGATGGGCATGAATGGAAGTCCGCGATACGTCATATGTTTTGACTGCTATCGTCTTGCGCAAGACCTTTGAATGTTGTTGCCATCGACGCTATTTGCGGGCTTTCATATATCACATCACACATAATGACCACGTGAACGTTGACTAACCACAGACGCATCGAAGTATGATACCTTCATACGCTATGTTTACTTTCTATGCCTTTAGTGAATGTTATTGTAGACGAATTTAGACGATGGACGGACGATGAATGGAAACCATAATCTACACTGAAAGACAAATGCTAAGTAGCTTTCATGGAGTATTCCCTCCGTGATAGACTAATTATTGTTCTTTGATACATATACATAAGCATTTCCATCAGGTTGGTTAGTAGGAGTAGATGGCATCAGTTGTGCACCGGATGTTGTTGGTATAACCTACGTAAAAGTGCAACATAGCCTAGGGTATGCTCGAGAAATATATTGTGAAATTAATAACGATCAAATTAAAATTAACTTCAAAAGTCTCGATATATTAATTTAGTATATCACCCATGAACATACCTTGTTGCAGAATTTGCAAAACCTTGTTATATTACTTTACTCCACATCAACATATAATTCTCAAAATAATCGCACTATCAATGTCCATTAGTGCATTGCATGGACATACTTTGCATGTATATAGAGGTTTCTTAGTGATGCCAACATACACTAGTTGTTTTCATTTATTTATTATTTTTTTTAATGGTAGTTTATAGTCGCTTTCTAGAATCTTTCACTAACATCACGACGTGTCAGTTTGAGGGCAGGAAGAAACCCGCAACATCCGTAGCTCTGAATGTTGCAGTAAACCTGCGAGCACCACATATACTAGTATAACAGTATCACTATACACCATAAGCGAACATAACTGCACCGGATGATACCAATGAGTATATCATGATGTCGCCACATTCAGTGGTAAATGTCGTTGTCGTTTCTGTAACCAATATGACCACCTACTAATACTCAATAGGAACGTTACACAAACTATATTTTAGCATCACATAATATATCGGGGTGATAACAAATGGGAGTCTGGAACATAGATTATTACTCTGCCCCTGTTCTTCTTTCAACTCGAATGAAAATGAACTGTGCTTCATTGTCTTTGATCAGTTTTCACGTATGGACATTATATTACCGTAGCGACAATGGAAACAAAATCCCAGTTCCTGTTGCTGAGCATGACGGCTGTTTATATCATATTTCAAGAACATATAAGCAAGTCAACGTTAATTCCTGTTCTCGTATTCATAAGATCCCTCTCAGGTATGAAACGTTCATTCCCGTCCCTGCATAAGATCACTAACAGGTATTGCTATAAGCGCGATATGATAAACTGATTGATTGATATGTCAATACTGTTGTTGGCCATGTTCCAATGGTCCATATCAAGCAATATGAGTTAGCGATTAACGTGTTTGATGTTTGACTTGCAAAGCTCAGTATAGACTAACTGAACAATCGAGAACAATTTACCACCTGCATTACTCGACGTAAGAATAGTCTTCAGAGAACCTGAGCAAGAACACAGATGTGAGTAGCTCCACACAGCCAGTTTCCCTCGTTAGGTTTGTGGATAGCAGAGGCAAGATATAGACAGTAACCCACGTCATAATGGACAAACTTGACCAATGGAATTAAGGAGTTTCTGTAACTAAGCAATCGTCAAAGCTGCGCAATACGCGTATGAGATTACACTCCATCTCAACACTCATAAGGGCAATAGATGAATAGTCCACACATGAATACATTCCAATACTGTGCAATGTGTGTAAATATTAGACATAATTGCAGTTCCAGACATAATTGTACCTAGATATTAGGACCTACTCTCGATTTCCGTGCACTTCGAAAAAAGACCTCTGCGACTATGAGCACATGCTCATTGCTACTTAAACAGATCTATTCAAAGCAAATCTATTCAACATGGGCAACGTTCTCGAAAGGCAGGACATTATGCATATATAACATCCGTCAATACTTGACGGAAACGTCCGTCAATACTTGACGGATATACTTGACGGATATTACGTAGGTATTCTGCTCTGGGATTGAAGGATGCGGGGGTAGAAACATTAGGTATGAGAATAAATATTATTTACGAGCGGTTGAAGGTCATGCAGGGAACTAATTATATTTTATTAATATTTGAACAACTTGAAAACATAACTGTGCGAATATACATATGTAAGGCCGCTATTAAGCCACTAGCGACAGTCTAAAGGTCAGATGCCACCTGTCATATCATATATAATGGCAACTGCGTATTTGCTTGAAGATTATGGCAAATGTACGTGTTAATTTCAATGCTACTTAGATCTGTACTTTACTCGGCCCCAAAAACTTTTTTAAAAAGAGAACCACATCTCCAAAATCAGAATAATAGGCTAGACAGTAAATTATCAATAGTATTTCGAATATAGGTCATCATTCGGATGCAATATGTGCGATCGGATCTACAAAGGAAAAAGGGCACGCTAGGATTATGCAGGTTACTACCGTTATGTGCGAATTTGGAATTGAAATTTTCAGCCATTTATAAGCTACATTGCAAGACCAAATATACTATATTTGATTTCCATCCCAATGTTTGCCTTATACTAACTGTTATTTTTCTCAATACGACACGAAAAGATAATTAGCAATGTCGTGTTCTTGTGTTCACAACGTTGGTCTCTGCCCAGATAGAGCAGGAGGAGAGAACAGATCAGTTTCATAAATCTTGCAGCCGTCGTCCACATGGCCATCCTCGCGTGAGGTGTTGAAAGGGAGATAACTTGGTCTCGGTATTTAAAATAAACATACTTTAAAGTGACTAAAGCAGCCAATTCATTATTGCATAAACCTAAAGAACTGATGATCAATCATCACGTACAGCTGATCTGTTATCGACAAATCATTTCATTTTTCGGGCAGTCTTTTTGTTTAAATACATAGACTGCTAGAAATCAATGACCTCTCAACCCTCTGACCGAGGACCAATCACAGCGTACTATTCTAACCACGTGGCTAACATAGAGGGGAAATAACCTCCATGTATAGGCACCATTTTTTATCATTGGCAGGTAAATTTCGTTTGCATAGCGTTTTTTGCCTGAAAGAGCGGATTATTACACATATTTATAGCGCTAAATATTACACATGAGCAATAATGTTAACATTCATGGGTAAAATGAGCATATAGTGAATGCGTCATTTTACGCCAATAATTTATTTGAACTTCATAGGTTTCTATCGCCGTGTTTTACGTGTTTTAATAGTCATGACTCATTGCACTAACGTAATATGGATAATCGTGATTTAAACCCTTTTTGAATAATTGATTTCATTATAAGAACAACCAATATCAGTGAGACTCATTAAGTGCCCGCAAATAGATGGAACTCTACACCGGCTAATATCATATTCACACAGAGACATTCCGTTTAACAAATGTCAAGGAATCATGCAGGTAATATGACAACGCGTGTAAGGGGATTCTAACGCGAAACTATCAATGATTTGAGCCTATATTTACATGCATATATACTACCAATTTTATCATAAGGACCCTCAGACAATTTATACATGTACATGCACGAAAAAGAGACGTCAACACTCACTCGTTTTCTACAGAGACAAGCTAGATATAGTACCAGAGTGCATCGCGAGACCAATTTCACCAGAGGGAGATCAACTGTCAATATATTGCGGTATGGACACTCATGAACGTCTGAGTATTACGATGACCCACCATCTCAGTTTAGGCTGTGGTAGGCGCTTCCGCTTCATTCCACTCAAAGACGCGTGCTAGATAAAGGAAGTGAAAATTGTGTCTATCTGTTGGCCAAATTGCCCCGTTGCTTCTGTCTGATACCTCCCTGTTCCATTCAGTTTAAATATACCGTTTCATGAAATTAAGTTAAGATTATTTTTCTCATACACGATATAGAAAAGCATATTCCACCATTTCCGTAAAATATTTTGCAAACCCCTTTCTCAAATAAATATTTTGGTACAGCAGTTAATGGGTGGGTACCCGGTAGGGTGATATATGATTAGAATGCTAACTTTGCAGAGTCGGAAAACGGCAGATTGCGTTGTATATTTGAGGTTTAAGAGCGACACTGTACAGATTGCTGCTCAAATGTACCTATCGGCAAACAAAACCCTTTAAATATTAGTCGAAATTTGAAAAGAATACAAAAAAGACGATTGCGTTGACTCTTATTCACGTGAATGACTTTACGATACCACCCATTATACGATACCTCCATTATGCTTGAATTTTTAAAGAAATGGTATGCTTGATTATGCTTAGACGGACACATGTCACATGGCTAATCTGAATAGAATGGTGTCACACCTAACGTTAAGAGTACCCGTATTCTGATTGGTTGATGGGGACGTCATGAAGATTGACAAATCGCGACATGTTAATTGGAGGTGGGAATAAATTATATCGCGCTGAGAATGTTGTGCAGTTTGCAAATTGGTGCATTATTAATATACATCATCATCATCATCATTATCATCATGACCACCACCACCACCACCACCATCAGCAGCAGCAGCATCATCAGCATCATCAAGGCAATGTTCATAAAACCCCAGCACATGTCTTCGGCATATCATCTATCTGTAAAACGTATCTGCCGGTATCACTTTGATAAAAAAAAAATATAAAAAGACTAGATGAAACAAAGGCATTATATGTTAAATTTAAAATGATAGAACATTACGAAAGGCCACTGTAATGTCAATTTAATAAACGAAATAGCAAGAAAACCATCAAAATAACTAGAATAAGAAATACCGATAAATAATGGGTAGTATACGAGAAAATGATTATTAAAAACACTCACGAACATAATTTAATCGAATTAAAATCGACATGGCAGTGCGAATTTCTTGTTCGTATTGTAAAAGTAGCATCATTGGGCTTCCGATCAGTATTTATGCACTTATATTTTATAAAAGTTAACAAATACGCCACATCAATTTTCTAATCAGCTCATTCAAAATAGAAAGAGAACTTAACACTGGCATATATTCCTGTGAAGAGATGCAAAGTCAGCAATTTCATATTGGTATATATACTGAGCAAAAAAAGAAACACGACGTGCGAACATCACCATAAACAATGTTAAATTTTAAGCTGATATTTCTCAGGGGATATTTCATTTGATAGAACATTAAGTGTGAACATGAAAATAGATTAATTAATTAATGTAACCGATCTCTTGCTGATGGCGTAATAAAGCAAATCCTGTTGATAGTCCAGTGGTATGTTATTTCATACACATCGTGATTATATCTAGTTACGTGCACTTAAGATGAGGTAAGATAAGATAAGATAATATAATAGTGTATTACCCTAGTTTACTGTCCGGAGGTTGGGGTGGTGTTTTACATCATGAAAATACATTGGCATCACACAAAGGAGACAGGCAACACAGCGTGGTAGCAATTAAAATGTCCCAAGCAACGTTATGGTTCCTTATGGCAAGTTTTAGGTTTATTTGTTTTCTGTTTACATGATAGACTATCAGTCAGGTTATCGTTTCTGGAAGCTCTCGTATCCACTATGATGCAATAGCACACTCGTAAATTCCCGATCGCCAAGTATAAGAGATATCTACGAGAGCGCTTTGTCGTCTCTTAGCAGATGCGAACGATTCGGGAAACTATAGATATACATACATACACGGATAATTTAAGATCCAATATTTGGGCTCAAGCCAGACTCAATTTCAAAATTATAATCTAAGATTTGTTCGTCAAAATTACGGCAGAAAATCTGCAATACCCGTAGAGTGAGCTAGTGCATCTTCCGCGAGAACTTCCGCCGGATTCATAGTTCGTTTCCTGGACAGGTTCTAAAACTGACGAACCAAGGGCAACAACTATACAGAACACTTATGCAGGGTTCCTAACTTCCTAGATCGTCCTCTGGATAGGTTCTCTAACTACATGCGAATGTATTCAAGCAAAGGACATAATTTCAATTATAATAAGCATATAATTATTTGTTTGTACTGATAAAGTTATTCATAAATTAATGTTGATATTACAATAACGTAACATATTTTATACACGTGCTTAATGCATTACTCGAAATTGAAATACAATCTTAATAACTGTCCTGCTATCTTTTACCAAGTAATTTCCACTCGTCCTTGGTCTGCCAATAAGATCTGGTACTCGCAGGTTTGTTGCAACAATCAGCGTTACGGATGTAACGGATTTCCACCGACGTACACCGGCACGAAACTGACATAACAAGCCTTGATATAACTGAAAGACTATTGAGAGCGGCTTTTAATCATATAATATATATATATATACAAAAGATACATTTGAACAGAGGTGTTTGGATCGTATCAACCCAACCAGGAAGTCTTTCTCACGCACCTAATGAAATATCTAGGCACACCGATCGTATTTAGCCAAAAAGAGAAACATGACACTAATCATTAATATAGTATACACATCTCCGATATTCCATTATTGCCATCAAATGTCACATATTGATATCATAGCTTCCAAACAGGATTTATATTCTCTATGCTCTCGTAACGTATCCGTGTGAGCGATAAGCAGGAAGTATAGTCATGTATTTGTAGGCTATATTCGTAAAAGTTTCGTGATTATGGTTTTACTTTATCACAGTTAAAAATACAGCTACAATTTTTGTCCATTGTAATTTTGACCTTTAGTTTTCTGCCCATTATCTTTCACGAATGTAAGTTTTGGAACTCATACTATTACTATTAAATTGTTTTAAGATTTTGTCGATTTTCAGTTTTCAAACTACACATGATTAAAACTAGCCAGGCCCCGAGTTCTTCAATTCAAATAACGTGACCAAAGATGAATATGGCATTAAGAAAAAATTCACTAATGTTATTTTTGAATAATTTCTTAGTATATATCTGTTCCCCGATCCTCAAATATATCTTATAAAAATAGTTCCTATTTTACGATTGATTGTTAGTACTTACGATAGATTTTACGATTCCCATCGTAAAAGTTAAAACTGAACCACACAACTATCTTACACTTGTTGTAATATAGATCATGTGATATGTATCCAATTTGAAGGTTTGATAAGTATATGGGCCTGGCGTATATGGTTAGCGGATAGGGTCATAACACCTAGTTACGTGCATATGCAATGCATAGATAACGTGTAATATACGTTACCTTGACACTTGCACATATACTACTAACAACAGACATGTATTGACATAAATATTGTACACAGCCATCATATGATTTCAATCTTCATCACACACGTCGTCGCGTTTTCAATTTCTGAACACATCACGTCAAAACATCGCATTTGAAACAAATTACATCAAAGCATGCATCAACCGATATTCGTGTAAATGCATTATCCAACATCACATGAAACATTAGGATTATCTATATGCTATAATACACACGACACGAACCGGCTGTCCAAGTTCTCTGAAGAACATTGATAAATTCAACAGCTAATGTGAAAACGATGAAAAGTGTATATCATAATGTAGTATATAATGATGTTTGTTCATTCGTGTTGACGTTACTAATTCTAAAACATGCACCCGTTCAACAAAACGATCGTAGCGCTACGAGAGTCGTAGCATCAAGCCCAGGTATAAGTAACTTTTCTGAGTACAACTTCGTCAATGTGTTCAAAAATTCCTATATACACGAGGTGCCAGTTAAGCACCGAGTGTCCGCCATCTTGGATCCCAGACCGGATGTCGAGTAAAAATGGCGAACCATGCTTGAGGTACCATGAAATGTTGAAAATTTAAAGTGTTCTAAGGCGGTATAATAGTTAGTAACTCATTCATTTTCTTTACCATGGCCAACTTCGATGACATGACTGTTGAAAAATTTCGTTTATGGAGCTTATCTTCACTTAGATCATTTTTAACACTGCGAGGCAAACACAACGGTGGAGACTTGGACGAGCTGTCGGCCAGGTAAGATTTTGACAATAACATTGACACGTACGTTTGACAAAGATGGAGTTTAGGGGCCTTGTCACTTTTATTACTATATTTGATCCAATCTCGGTTGATAATTGTATTTATTAATATTGCACAGACATCCAGGCTTCAGTTTTGCAACGAAATAAATTAATTCTGGATGATTATTTCTCCCGTATCTCCACATTTACCAAACGTTTTTACAACTCACTGAACACAAATAGTAATATTACTAACACTATCATATGGACCCAGTTGTATTAAACTTCAATTGATTAATTACTTCATTAGCTGAGAAATATAATATGGACTGTTTTCATTTACTGAATCATATTTTCATAATTGTCGCTATTCCTAATTTAAATTTTATGGTTTGATCGATCAATCACAACTAAATTTATGGGCAATTCTACATCAACAACACATTTAATGATTTATATGTAAAGGTGGAAATAAATATTGATGCTTCCTACTTGGATGCATACTGATAAATGTGATATATATTAATTAATGTTCTATTTTCCTTTGCACTTACAGATCCTTTGTAGCATGGGAAGAAAAGATTTCTGTCAACTTCAAGGCTGAACATGCTCAGCGAAAGTTACTAGAAGAATACAAGGGCAAACTCATCCTAGGCAAAACAGTACTACCAGATCCTTTCGGTCTTGACAGCAGCTGGGTAGGAGAAAACGACGACAAGTCCCAGTGGCCCAGTGTATATATACTTGACATTGCTGTTTATCTTAACAGTACAAGCACTAGGCAGTTGGTTCATGAACTGATGAATGAATATAAAATAGGAAAAGGTTATCGGTATTTTTCATGCAATTTAGTGAAAGATGTGTACCTGCACAATATTCGTGATGGAAGTTCCTTGTGCTTTCTAAAGGCACAGGTTGCACCATCCCTATCAATAAATGCAGGATATTATGATGTGTGGGTTGCAGTACAGAAAGACGGTGCAGACTCAATCCCTGATGCAAAGATCAAGTCAGCTTACTGCACATGTACAGCTGGAATGCTTGGGTCCTGCAATCACATAGCTGGGCTACTCTTTAAGCTTGAAGCATACACAACGTCAGGACAAACTGAGACTGCTTCAACAAGTCTCCTATGCCAGTGGAATGTGCCATCTTCCAAGACTCCTCTTGTGCTACAGCCAGCTACAGATCTTGTGTGGACAAAAGACACATATGCAAAGAGGGGTGCAACTGCAAACAAGTTGAAGTTGCAAGCTGCTGCAAGGAAATCATATACTCCACTGTCTGAGGAACTGCTACAAGTAGGTGATCAAAAATCAGATATACGTTCCCGTTTAGCTGAAATTGCCCTCAAGACAGCACCAAAGTCTAGATTTAGTCAGGTCATTAGAAAAGAAAAGACAGCCACAGAAGTTGCACCTGAAATCAAATGCCACCCATCCTTGACCGTGATTGCCAGTCATATTGACACCTCACTTCCAATGCCAGAGCGAGAAGCAGAATTATTAGACAAGATGAAACTTTCTCCAGCAGAATGTGCCGAAATATCTGAAGCAACAGTAGACCAGTCATCATCAGATATTTGGCACGATCAAAGAAGAGGTCGTCTCACATCCAGTTCGTTTCATCGTTTCAAGACACGAATGGATACAGTAAAACACAATCCATCTACTGACACAACTGCTGCTGTTGCAGAAGTCATGGGTTATAATAAGCCTTTCGACAGTGTTTACACTAAGCATGGCAAGTCATGTGAACCACATGCTAAGAAGGCTTATATTAGCATGATGAAATCAACTCACAAACGCTTCAAGTCCTTTGAATCAGGTATGCATGTCTGTAAAGAACATCCTTTCATTTATGTTAGTCCTGACCTGTTAACAATTTGCGAGTGCTGTGCTGAAGGACTCTGTGAAGTCAAGTGCCCACATTCTTTGAAAAATGAAGTTCCCACTGTGAAGAATGTGCGTTTTATTCATTCTGTGAATGGAGTGGCTTTGATTAAAGTAAATGATCGCTACCACAGTCAAATTCAGGGACAAATGGGTATGACTGGTCGTAAAGATTGTGACTTGTTTGTGTACACTTTCCATGGTTACCAATGTATTCGTGTCGATTTTGATGAGGAGTTCTATGTAGATATGCTACACAGATTGGAGACATTCTGGATGAGATTTGTGCTTCCTGAATTGTTGACTGGAGATGTGAAAGTTCGGTATGACAAGCGTGAAAATGTTGCAAGCAAATCCAGCTTGCCAAGTGTTAATGATGTTTCACACATTCAAAGTATGCAGGCTTCGTCTTGTTCCCAAAAGAGCTCAAAACAAAAGACGTCCAGCAAGGGCAAACACAAGCGGTCGAAGAAGGCAGTGAAGGTTCCAGTTCACCTCTGTGTCATTTGTACTAAGCAGTGTCTTGATGAACCAGAATTGGAAAGTGAGAACTGTGTTCAGTGTGACAATTGTGACATGTGGTGCCACTTCATGTGTGTTGGAATACACACTGGCTCAGAACTGGAAAATGATGATGATTGGATTTGCCCAAAGTGTTTAACCTAACTTTTCATGTTCGTCCTACATCAAACCGATCTGCCATGACCATGATGACTCATTTTGTACATAAAGTCTTGAAGTGTCAATATGCAGTGTATAGCTGACACGATATAGCCCGAGATACATTCAAAATCTGGTGACATAAATTTGTCAAATATCACACGAAATGTCACAATATATTATATAGACCATTGAAAGGCTCACTAGCAACTGTGCTATAATGTTGACAATGTATGGTGTACAAATATTTTTGTGGTTTACGTTCAATGCAATGTATTTATCAAAGCATATTGTTCCATGCTCAAACCATGTTTATCGATACTAAGTAATTTAAGCATAACTCTGATTGGCAAGTATCTATTCTAATGATTAGGTGTCGCTGGAAATGACCGCTATGATACTTACTTACTAATTGACTCAGTAATAGTTGGTGTTACTACACATGTATGTTACTCCTTGCTTGTAAAGACACTGCTATGGTATTATCAATTTGTACAGGCAACTGATCTGTAATTGTATGTCGAATTGTTTCTGTGAAAATATATACGATGAACACCATGTATTTTGTTCTCTCTTTTTTTTTAAATTGGTGTTTAGAGCCACTCTCAAGATTATTTCACTAATATCGTGGCTTGTCAGTTTATTAAAGGACAAAACCTACAACACCTGTAGAGCAATATCACTTCTATCAAATTCAACAAGTATCATTAATTCAGTAATAATGAACATGAATGTTAGATTCCATTCATTAGATACCGTAATTCACATGTTAATTCGAACACCGAAATTAATCGACGAAAATATTTTTTCCTGTCCCTAATTCTACGAAAATTACCATATTTTGGAAATAGTAATTTTCTAATTATTCGAACAGAATCATTTTTCAATTTCTATTTATTTTAAAGAAATTCTTTATTTAGTTACGATTTCGAACTATTAGATGGTTTGAACTATTAGGAGAATTTAATTTTTTTAAATTTAATAGACGATAGTGTGAGTGAGCAAAATTTCGACTTTGCAGGAACCAGTGCCATATAATCAATGTGTTAATTTTTTTGCTGATCGAGATGTCACAAATAAACAAAATAAAATATATGAACACATATTTATTTTCAAAACATTACTCCATGCCAATGTGCTGTAATTGAACCCTCTCCTTGCTGCAGGAAACCGGAGATGCTCTAAAAAGCATTGTCTGTCACACAGGGACTTGTAGAGCGGAGCCAGTAGTCAGTAGATCTATGTTGATAGCTCGTTGCTTCCCTTGGTTCTATCACTGTATGGATATGATGAAATTTAGAATTGGGCTGTTTTTAATAACTGAATGCAAATTTATGCATTAGTCTCACAAACGTACGGATAATTTTTACGATTTTTGTTTTTAAGTTTAAAAAAGGTTTTGTTGACTGGTTTTGACAAGTCAGACGTAGATTTACTGGCTCCGCTCTACAAGTCCCTGTGGTCTGTCACAGTGCACAATACAACTTTCAACAATGTAATTCTGGTACTGTTTAGCTGTATGAACATACAAATAGATTGGTCAACCTCATGTTTTGTATATAGGGGAACGGAAGTTCAACAGAGCACAGCACACCATAACAATGTCATCTATGTGTGAAACGAGAGAAAGCGGTAGTTCATGTTTTATCAAACGGAAGCATTTAAGTTGAGAAATGACTTGTTCCACCAGAATCCGGAGGTTAGCAATGCGCTTGGTCTTTGTCACTGCAGCAGATGTCATTTGAGTTTGTCCACGTTTGCCTGGTGGCACATACAAAGTAAGCGACAGTTCACTACATTCATTAGCAATGCTAAATCCCTTGTCAGCCATGATCATAGCACGAGGTGGAACCATTTCCAAAAACTTGCTATCAATAGTTAGTGCCTTGTCAGACATCCGACCAGGGTAGGCACGACTTGCAAACATAACAAAGCTGTTGGGAGCAATGGAGAGCAGGATCTTGAGTGTGTTGTGATGTTTATAACTACTCCATGTACTGGTTTGGAGCCGGGGATCTTTAGGCGTCTGAATGAATATTTCAGTACAGTCTATTATGCTGTGAAGACCAGGTAGATGTCGAAAACGTTGGGGTGATGTCGAAATTACTTCTTCTTCATTCAGCATGTACACCATATTTTTTAGAACAGTTGATGCTGCTCTGATCCAGGTCTTGAATATCCTTGAGCACAGGGTGGTGGAGATATTAAATCGGTCTGCCAAGTCCTTATTGAGGAGTCCTAATCTCAGCTTCATTAATGTCAACAGAAATTCTTCTGACAATGATAACAGACGCTTGGGGCCAAACTTTACGGTCTTGTCGTGGCAAACGCGAATGTTCTTTTTCAGACTGCTGGTGCCTCTCCAAAACCGTGACACAAACTTGGAAATTTCTCGGAGGAGAGTATTGAAAAGTTCTTTAGACTGAATACCAGAGTAGAATTCAACATCTCGGTCTGTCTTTAGGAGTTTCGCGACGGGTGATCTTGCAGCCCTGTAATCATGGTAATGGTCCTTAGCCGTTTTCAATTCTGCCTTCAACTTTTTCACCTGGGCTTGCAGGAGCTTTGACTTCCGGAAATAGAATCCAGCACAGATATGGAGAGAAAGAATAGTGATAGCCATAGCAATTAGCCATATCAGCAAGCTGTTGGGAGTGGAAGCTGTCATCTGTTGAACAGGAGGATCTAAAGTTGGAGAATCGCAAGAATCTCCGTCACATCGGGTTTCTTCATCAGCTTCATTACATCGGGTTTCTTCATCAGCTTCATTAGGTGGAATAAAGTTGGCCACAACTACTGAAGGAACAGGTGAAATACAGTCAACAACAGTGTTGGTCTTCCGTCTCTTTGGCGTTGACATGACTGCACTAGCATCACTAAGTAGCTTTCTGGAGACTTTTTGTTTACAATCGTAACCCATTTCCTTGGTCGGATATGGATTACTTGGCGTGGGTTTTCCATCAACAAAGTGCTTGCTGCAAACCCGCATGTCTTTGGATGGAGAAAACAATTTTCCCTTATCAGATCTATTGACAAAGACCTTCCAGGTACCTCTCGACTTGACATCATAGTGTTTGGTAGGAAATGGAAAGAGCCTGAAATATTGAAGATTAGGTATTAATTTAAAGATATAAAAATAACAGCATAGATACTTAATTTTTTAGATATGCTGCCCTTTAGACTTATTTTTTAGAAATATTGTCATTTAGATGGTTCCATTCATAAATCACTTGACAATTTCATGGTAGGAACCAATTAACCTGCAACACCGTAATTAATGCATACCATAATAGTGGGGAAACCTTGAGGTGTGCAATTTTCAAGGTACTTGAAGTTAACTACTAGTAGTCAGAATCGAAATATACCATACAGTGTCAGGTTCAAATTAATAATAATCAACTAAAAAAAAAAATTCCAATATCTTGCATAACACTACAGTAATAATACAAACAAATAAATGACACACCTAGAAATGCACCAATTTCATGAAAAACAATTAATAATGTAGCAATGGTGTTGACAATATGCATAAATTGATATGATGCTAATTAATGTTATTGTAACCGCACACTGCATTGTGTATGTATATATTATTTGGCAAGATAATATAAATACACACTGATATGAAAACTACCAAAGATTATTAATCCAGTTTTTCTTATCCATTATATTATTTCAATATTTGACCACTGTTTGAGTATACCAACCTGAATGGGGGTGGGCATTTACACTCATCAGAAGTGCGAGGTACACTGCATGTCTGACAAAGTTCCTTCTGCCACTTTGCAAGCTGGTAGCCTCCGTTGTTGCACTCGAGAACAGCGCAGTGGTACGCCTTGGACGGCATTACTTTATCGCTTCTTAGCAAGTATACTATATCAAAAATATCATCTGTTCGATCAAAAACGACACTACAACAGCTGGTATGGTAATATTACAGCAAACATGTAGCCAAACATCATTCACGAAGTCTATAAACTTCACCTGTGAATGTCTGTTACCGAGTGCTTCTCCTCTTTGCAATGTGATCGAAAACCGTGTTGCTCGATATTCCAAGTGCAGATAATTTAATGACTAAATTTACCTCC
>JAUTBQ010145513.1:0-14920 GCA_032361185.1 Lepetodrilus ovalis | reverse complement strand
AATAAATATTCACCAACGAGTGAAGTTTTTCATATATTTATAAATGGAAAAAGCTATGGAAGAGTATGGCCATTTCCAGATAAACTACTTCTGAGATTAGGAAAAAAAATCGCAGATAATTTTAGTTTATCACATATCCCACCTTGGTTAAACATTGGGCCTGGCAGCGGTACATACCAAGGATTACGGATATCAGATATTGTACGATATGAGAATGATTTTATCCCGTTCATGATACCGGAAGAACCAGATAACTCTACAAAGTTTCTATTATTACAGGATGATGGATTTTTAATAGGGGGGAATGCAAAAGGACAGAAAATACCATTGGAATACAAGAAGCTATAAATTTTTCCTAAAAGGAATGTTTCCGTTTGTCATAATTGTCCAACCCCTGACTCTGGATCTGATCCAATATTTAATAAGATAAATAAATGCTTCAAATTGAAATAAAAAAGATCCTCACAACACAAAGAGGGCGGCTGAAGAATTTTGGTATTTTGCTATTGGCTAATATTTTTATTGCAGGAGTAGGTTTCTTAACAACCATCAAGATAGCTAATACTCTGGGAGCAGCAAAATTTGGTGAGTTAGCCTATGCCCTGGCTATTGGTGGTATTCTTGCTATCAATGTTCGTTTTGGAATGGATCGTTCTTTAATTCGCGACCTAACGCATTACCCCGCAAACTTCAACGAAACGCTGGCTGCAAGTTTGCTGGCGCGCGGATTTTTACTGATCCTCTGTATTGTTGGTCTGTTTACTCTTATGGTCTTGCCAATAAATAGTTTTAATATTCCCAGTGATATGTTGTGGGTTATCCTGGCAACGGCAGTTTTACCACTACAACTTACTAATGTTTTTGATATTTGGGAACAACAAGGCCGGCATGCAATATATGATTGCATTCAGAAAACTGTTTATTTTACGATGATCTGGTCAGGGGTATATTTTTTCCCCGAACATTTTGGTTTGACCTCGATCGGAATTGCATTGCTTGTTGGTGCATTTTTATTTCTTTTTCTCCAATATCGTTATGCATGGCAGAGGCTCAGGCCAGTATGGCAATGGCACTCCATAGCCTTTTCGCAAATTGCACGCACGGCTTTTTCTCTGGTACTCAATAATAAATGGCTGTGGTTTGCAAGCCTTGCTTCGCTCGGTATGTACGCAATAAATAAATTAATATTGAAACATTTGGCAGATTATTCAAGTCTTGGTGTGTATGCTGCTTCCTTTCAGTTAATTAGTCTTGCCACGTTGTTGTTAAAGAATATTGCACGCATTGGACGTCCAATTTTAGCACGTCGCACTATGCCAGATAGAGCCACAGCATCTGGTACCATTCGTTTTCTTATGTTTTATATGGCTGCCTGCATTATAGCAGTCAGTATTATCGCATTACCCTCCATCGTAATTCCAAAGTTAATTCTTACGACATTTTTTATTCAAGAGTATTCGAGTGGGTTTTGGGTACTCAGAATTTTTGGAATATACTTGTTTTTCCGCGTCTTTGATACAGTCCTTGGCCAATATTTAATTTTGTTACACATGGATAGGTTCTTCTTTGCTACTACCTTAATAGCTAGTATTGTTGGCCTTATCTGTTGTTTGATACTCGTGCCGCAATACGGAGCTATTGGTGCGGCTATAGCGTTGCTGACCGGGGAATGTTTAGTGGCAATAATTTATTTTTCCATAACTTTCTTTTCTTTGAAATATCATAAGCAGTCAGTAGTCATCAATGCAAAAAAACAACAGTGATATTTTAAGTAGATATTTGAGCTAACCACTGTATATTATTAGACATGATAAACATTAAAGAAACTAAAATAAATTCCCCAAAACGTTTTTTTGAATTAGACGTTTTCCGAGGCCTAGCTGCACTTTCTGTACTACTCTTTCATTATAGCACTAGATACAATCTGTCCTATGATCAAAATTATCATTTGTGGTTCAAGGTGTCTTCAGGATATGGTGTTAATCTGTTTTTTATTATGAGTGGTTTTGTAATTTTTATGTCCTGTCATCGTAATAAAAATGAAAAGCCGAGAAAATTTATTATCAATCGTTTTGCCAGGATATATCCTTTATATGCTGTGTCAGTTATAATTACCACTGTGTTTCTGTATTACTTGCCGCTTCCAAATAAGGAGATTTCATTTGGACAGGTACTAGCCAACCTTACACTTTTTCCATATTTACTTGGATTTGATAGGATCGACGGTGTCTACTGGGCTCTTTACGTCGAAGTTTCTTTTTATTTACTTATGTATGCTGTATTAAAGTTTAAATTACTTGACAGAATTAATACTATATTATGGTTATGGTTATTGTCTCAAATGATAAATGAACTTTTGTTTCAGTTTCTACATATAAAAATACCATTTTCAAGTTTCTTTTTATTAAAACATGGACATCTTTTTATAAGTGGTATTGTTTTTTTTAAAATAATGCAAGGAAACATTAAAAAAGAATACTATTGCTTATTATTTGTATGCTTCTTTCTGCAAGTATTACAATTAAATAATGAAAAAACAATAATACTTTCTTTATTTATGTTGTTATTTTATTTATTCATTTGTAAAAAATTATATTTTATAATTTTTAAACCTTTAGTATGGTTAGGGAATATATCATTTGCATTGTTTTTGGCACATCAAAATATAGGCTATATTGTTATTTACAATCTTACATGTTCTGATGTAGGGCCCAATACTTCATTTTTTATTGCAACAAGTATATCTATATTAATAGCAATTGTATTAACATATGCTATTGAGATTCCAATATCAAAAATGATTCGAAATTATTATGAGAAAGCTGAAAAATGCGAATAGAAATTATTAAAAATATTTCAGATCCAGATTTGATAATACATTGGAAACGAATCCAAGAGGAGACGGATTGCTTTCCACAAATGTATTACGAATGGTGTGAACCGTGGTGGAGATTGCAACATCGCAAACTGGAATTATATATTATTGTGGTGAAGGATGAAAATAATAAGATAATAGGTATTGCACCATTGTGTATTCAAAATCGATTTGGGCTTCGTATTTTGCTGTCTTTTCCGATCCACTTTGGTGATTTTTATTCGTTTCTGATTGAAGGTGGAAAGAATGAAGATTATATCCGAGATTTTTTAATTCAGCAGTTGCTGACATTTCAAAATTGGCATTATGTTAAATTAGATCAAATAAACAATAAAACATTACTTTACAGTAAGACTCTTGAAGCTGGTTTTTCTTCAAAAAAATTAACAGGAATAGTCATCTCCAATTTTGCAAACATGACATTTGATGGATTCTTAAAATCTTTACCTAAGAAAGTACGTAATGAATATCGCAGGAGAATGCGCCGTATCAAGGAATTAGGTACTGTTAAGTTTGAAATATACAATACCAGTGAAGACTATAAAGCTTATTCAGATATTATGAAGGATATGTATGCAGGACGCTGGATCAACGACCATAGTACTCCCCCCGACAGTACATACTATCAATGTAGAATGGAATCTTTTGGTGCGCTTTGCGATATAGGGAAAGCAATTTTATGTGTACTAAATCTAGATGGAACAACGATAGCCTTTCGACTTGGATTTTTGAACCGGAATCAATGTTATAGTTGGAAAGTATGTTTCGATCCCCAATATTACAAGTATTCTCCAGGTTCTTTGATTACTGGTTGTTTGATTGAAAAACTTATTGAAAAAAACTATACACAATTGAATTATGGATGTGGAGTTTACCAGTATAAATTAAGCTGGGCACCTGATGGTGAAAACAGTGAAAACTATTCCATGCAGGTTGCAAAAGGTACTATACGACCAAGTGTTTACCTCAAATATCAATTAGAGTGGCGAGACAAGGTACGGGTTTACTATCACAAACTGCTTGCTATTGGTTGGGTGATGGTGGTGAAGCGTTGGGCAGAAGCACAGTATAGGAAATTAAAACAATGACCATTGCCCATTTATTCCAGGAAAAATGGCTTAACCGAACCCGGCAATTTGGTGCACAGGCAGCTTTCAGACAAATAGTTCTGGCGTTAGTGCGCCCAGTATGGCAAATCAAAAGAAATTTAGTAATGGCAATACCTGAACATCAACCAGGTGGGAAACCGAACCAACCTGTTATATCAACTATGACTTATAATACGGTTGAAACTGCTGCTGAACATGGAGAATTGGACGAACGGCAACGAACACGTTTACTGAGTTTTCTCATAAATGGCTGCACAGGTTTTTTTTGCATGGTTGAGAATCAATTTGCAGGTTATGCCTTCATCCAACCCACTGGTATCTATACTTTTGCAGGTAATGGGGGCTTGCAAATTCCTGTTGGAATGGTGATGTTGAAAAATCTATACGTCTTTCCTCAGTTTCGTGGCCATTCGCTTGGAAAGAAATTGAACCAGGCACGTATTGCCTCAATCCCAGTGAACCAGACGCCTATTGTTTTCGTGATTCCGGAAAATCGTTTCGCTATCCGTAATCTCAAGATGTTTGGTTTTGAAGAAATGCTTATCATTACGCGAATAACATGGTTCAAGAAATGGACTACACAACGTTTTCGTAAAATAAGTAATTGTCACCTTACACAACGATTAATTGATGGGCTTGAAAGCAATTCAAATACGATACAGAAATAATAGAGTCGTGAAATTATGACTACACTTTTAATTGGCGGAGATGTTTGTCCAATTGGCTGTAATGAGCCTTTATTTCAATTTGGTCAGGCAGAGGACATTGTAAATGATCTCCTGCCAGAGTTTAACAAGGCTGATTTTTCTGTTGTTAACCTGGAATGCCCTTTGATAAAACAACCAAGCCCTATCGTAAAAGATGGGCCTTGTCTTGGGGTACGAGTTGAATGCGTTAACGGTCTCTCAGCAATCGGAATTGATGCTGTTAACCTTGCAAATAATCATATCTTGGACCATGGTGAATCCGGTATACGCAGTACTTTATTGGCATGTGATACTGCTGATATTGATTGTTTTGGTGCTGGAGTTAATTTGACCGAATCTGGGAAAATATTAATTCGTAAAATCAATGGGCATAACGTTGGATTCTTAGGAGTTGCAGAACATGAATTCAGTATTGCAGGGAAAAACACCTGGGGAGCAAATCCTCTTGATCTGATCGAGATTATACGCACATTACGACGAACCAGGGATCAATATGATTTTCTTATTGTACTGGTACATGGTGGTAAGGAACATTATCCATATCCCACACCACGTCTACAGCAATTTTGTAAGTTTATGGTAGAAGAAGGTGCGTCAGCAGTAATCTGTCAACATTCGCATTGTATAGGATGTTATGAATATTATCAGGAGACACCAATTGTTTATGGTCAGGGAAATTTTATTTTTAACCCATTGAGTCCCAAACAAGATCACTGGTATAATGGGTTTTTAGTAAAATTAACCTTGCAAAAGAACAGATTATCTACAGCAGAGTGGGTACCATTTTCACAAGTAATCGATACGGCAGGTGTTAGCCGTATGTCACAGGAAGAAGCAGAATCTTTTGTTAAAATTTTGAAAGATCGATCCCATAAAATTTTAGTTGATGGGGCCGTCCAGCGAATGTGGCGGCAATATTGTCAGAAAGAAAAATACCTGTATGCAAGTCGGATTCGAGGCCATAATCGTCTGCTCCGTGTGTTGAATAAAAAATTGCATTTCAGTGATTGGGTTTACTCAGAAAATACGAAGCTTATACAGCGTAATGTGGTGGAATGTGAGACTCATCGGGAAATACTTGAAACCCTCTGGAGGGATGCGAAAATTAATTTTTAATGATGAGTCCGATACAGTCAAAAATTATTGCCGCTCTGGCACGAATCCAGGCTTTTGCACGTACCTGGCGCTGTAAGGAGAAAATTTTAATAATTGAAAGTGATGACTGGGGATCAATTCGTACGTCAAGCAGTGATGCTTATAAAACGTTGACTGATCGTAATTATCCAATGCATAGATCATGCTGGAGTGCAGATGCACTTGAGACTGACGAAGACCTTGAAGCCCTGTATGGGATATTGGATAGTTTTAGAGATCCCCGTGGACATCCAGCTTGTTTCACTGGGAACATGGTGATGGCTAACCCGGATTTTCCCGCCATCCAGGAACGGGAATATAAGGAATACGTTATAGAGCCTGTGGCTACCACGTTGGCATCTTCTCCAGAAAGAAAAAATGTTACTCAACTCTGGCAGCAAGGGATGAAAAAGCGATATTTCCGCCCACAGTTTCATGCTCGGGAGCATATCCGCTGGTGGGAATGGCTGTCTGCACTTCAACAAAGCTCTCCAGAAGCATTGGAAACGTTTGACTTACATATGTGTGGTATCCCTTATATTGTATCAAAGGAGAAGCAAAGTTTTTTTCAGCCACCTTATATTGATTCGTCTATTATAAACAATTCGACTGTAAAATTACCAGAGGTGATCGCTGAAGGAATAGAGCTCTTTGAAAAACAATTCGGCTTCCAGTCACTTTCCACAATAGCCCCGAATTGTGCATGGACAAACGAAGTAGAGCGAGTATGGGCGGCACATGACATAAGGTATATTCAGGGAGGATTTTGTCAGCATTATATAACGGATAAAAAAGAGTGCCTTATCCCTCATTACCTTGGACAAAGATCCCAACAGAAAGGGTGGTACTTGGTGCGTAATTGTACATTTGAGCCAGCTAAAGAAGAACGAGATAACTCCTGGAAGAGCTGCATCTCCCAAATTGAAAGAGCCTTTCGCTTTAAGACTCCGGCTATTATATCCAGCCACAGAGTCAATTATGTTGGTTCTATCTTAGGATCCAATCGTACGAAAGGACTCAAGCAACTCAAGAAGCTCTTGGAAGAAGTTACAGATCGCTGGCCAGAAGTCTTTTTTTTAAGCAGCCCGGAGCTTGGCTATATTATCGAGCATAATATCAGCAAAGTTCATGCTCTTGACGGTCTGGATAGCACGATCTTTCCAATCTGCCCTAAAGTAGAATCAAAGACTTCTTAATACCAAAGATTTTTTTAGATCAAGTGGTATGTATTTCACCACTTCATCATCAGTGCTGTCTCATAGTTTGTTAATAAAAAACGGATCGGAGAGTTTTTTGTGTTATAATGATTTCGACAAAAAATCCATTTAATACAGGGAGATTCGAGTATGGTGTATTATAATTCATTTTTAAAAGCCAAATTGGATTCTTCCATGCAACAAATATCCAGAATTTTACAACTTAACCTGTTTGAATTGGGTGCCTTGGCAGTTCTCTTCAGGCTACCAGGCAAACAACACCTTGTTTCTCGGTAACGCACTATAAGACAGCGCTGATTCATTATATAAATAAGGGTTTTAGCTATTTTCACTATATATTACTTTTGTTCCTCGCCGTTCCAAGTGGTATTTGTTGCTAAAAAAGCATCGGCCAAACTTGGTAGCCTCTTGTAAATTATGAGAGATTTCATTAGTTGTACGAGAATATTCCAGTATAATTAGAAGTTATGAAAAAAAGATTTCGATCAAGATATACGTTACCTTTGGCGGATAATTTTTGTAAAATACTTACTTTTGCAATTTTAATAAGTAGTGTTGTTTTTGTTATTTTGGATTCACTCGTATTTTGGGGATTAACCAGTATTTTAATTGGAAGAGTGTTGAGAGCTTTTTTGCTTGCGTTAGTTTTTCTATTTATCATCAAAACGAACATTTCCTTATCAGCATATGGTTATGGTATTGGTAGGGCATTATTTTTTTTAGCTGGAATGGTTGGATTATATGTCTTTTTCGAACCAGAATTGGTACCTGGTCTTTTTTACTACTCAAGAATAATTTATTGGATACTTTGTAGTGTCGCTGTGTATCGTTTGACATTGCGGGGGTATATTACAGAAAAAAAACTACTAAAAGTCATATACATTATCATTGTCATTGCCTCATTTTTTACAATATTTTACATGCTCACTCCAGGGGTGAAAGCTGGTCAAAATATCAACGCCTATCTTCTCTTGTGGTGTTACCCTTTTCTTTTTTTAGCAGGAGTATCTAAGAAGACTTTTTGGTTAAGTTTACTCTTAACTATTGCTATTGTTTTAACAGTAAAGAGAGGTGCAATGGTTGCTCTTGTTGTTGCTACAATTTCCTATGTTATTAGTTCTGTTCGTCTCAATCCTCATATGAAAAATGTTTCTCGAATATTCATTTTTTTAACACTTTTTGGTCTTGGCGCATCTGTTGTAATACAATACAATTGGGAAAGTCTTTTATCCAGGACCGAAGATTTGTCAGATCCGTTAAAGGCAGGGTCTGGTCGGGCAGGTATGTATAAAAGGCTTTATCATCGTTGGCAAAGTTCGGAAATAACAAATCTTGTATTGGGTTTTGGCAGTCGCTCAACAGAGCGGTATAGTTTTCAGTATTATGGTGCTCATAGAAAAATATACGCAGCATATGGGAAAGGCTTAGGCGTTCATGCACATAGCGATTTGCTACAATTCCTCCATGATTACGGAGCTGTAGGGATATCTGTTATTATAGCATTATATATTTCGATTATTTCTTTAATAAAAAAAGGTTTTTACTTTAAGCATCGCTATACGCCTTCTTTAGTAATGTGTTTTAGTAGTTTGTTTTTAATGAATATTTATTCTGGCTTTCTTTTGGGTCCAACTGCGCTTTTTTTTGGAATTTTCATTGGTTTTGTCTCTGCCATTTTTAAATTAGACACCGTAAAGCTGGTAAGGGGGCACAGTAGCGTGTGTCCTGATCGCCACTTCTTTTTTCAACAGCCATAGTTGGGGAAACTATTATAATATTTATTGCGTTAGCTCGGGTTTAATACCCCACTCCTTTCCTGTATGAAATTCTTAGCAGAGCTTGGAAATGCATAACAAAAATACAACGGTTATTGTCGCTAAACCTGTTTAAAAGGTAAAGTTTGTGGGAGTTGTTTAATTCACCAATGATAAGACACAGACAAACTGCAGAGAATACTTTTGGTTTCAAAAAAACTATATTCGCCATCAGGAAAAAGAGGACGAATGGGTAACGCAGTTGTTTTTATTTTTTCTCGCTTCCTAAGCGAGATTTATACCTTTCTCTTTTAGAGGGTTAGTGAGAGGGGCTAACAAAATTAAGCTCCGGTTATACCGGGGTATTTAGCTTTCAAGAAATCTAACTATGAACAAAAAGCAACCCAACTTTGTTACAAGAAACAAAAATATTGATATTATTAAGGGGATGCTTGTTATTTCGATGCTTGTTTATCATTGTGCATCCGTGGGAAGAAATGTTAGCCCAGAATTGAGTTTTGTTACTTCCAACATGTCTTTTATACATTTTTCATTTCTAATAATTTCTGGTTATTTATGTAGCTGGTACTATATTCCTCGATTACAGAACAGTAGTATATCACCAGAATGGCGGATAAGAAAAAGATCCTTCAAGATTTTTTCTATTTTCATTGTAAGTAATTTATTCCTTTATGTAAGTAGTTCAATTTTTAACTTTAATAGTTTAATTGATGCAGTTGATTCTCCTGTTAAATTTATAAACAATTGTCTAATCACAATGAACGGTAATTTAGTAGCATTTGAGATCTTGTACTATATTGCTGTGTTTTTGCTACTCATATCATTCGTTCTAAAAATTTCATCATTTAAACTATATATATTTTTACTCATTATTTCTTGTTTTGCTTCTGTCCATAGTGGAGTTATCTTGTTTTGTGGATGTGGAATAATGGGCGTATTGTTGGGTATGTTAACTAGAACTGATACTGTAGTTAAAATTTTCAATTCTTTTAAATGTTTAGTGTGGATCTCTCCAGTCATTCTTATTTTTTACCTGCAAAATATTACTTTCGTGAAAGAGCTACAACAGAATGCTCCTCAACTGAAAATATTATTTTTTTCTTTTGAATCAGTTATATATTTTTCATCGTTCATATTATTCTCCAAATTTTGGAACGATAAAATTGAACGGTTTGTTATTTTATTTGGAAAGTACACTTTATTTAGTTATTTAGCACAAATGATTATTATAAGATTTTGGTTTAGTATTATCAGTAATTTAGGGTATACAAAATTTATATATTATTTCATTAATTTATTTGTAAGTACTGTCACACTATACATTATAATATTTACTCTGAACTATTTTTTAAAAAAAAGTATTCACATATCCAAAATATACAAAATTATTTTTTGCTAACAGATAGTTCTATTAGGTTCTGCATTCATCTGTCAGCTAACTTTTGTTATCAGGAGTATTTTTTCAATGTCAAAAATGGATACCAATAATTTCAATTTATTACGATTCGCTGCTGCTAGCCAAGTCGTGCTGCTTCATACAAACAATATTCTTAAAATTGATGCAGATTGTTTGGATACTATCCTTTACTTTTGGCGAATGTTTCCTGGTGTACCAATCTTTTTTTTTATAAGTGGCTTTTTAATTAGCAAATCCTACGAATCAAATTCATTATTGTGTGAATATGCGAAAAATCGATCCCTTAGAATTTTTCCTGCATTGATGGTATGTGGTGTTGTTTCAACACTGATTATTTCATGTTCTGGATATTTGGATTGGGAGTCTATTTGTTTTATGCAGTATTTTATTTGGTTTGTTTCTCAGGCTACGATCTTCCAGTTTTATGACCCTGATTTTTTAGCAGCATATGGTATAGGTCAAGCTAACGGGGTTTTATGGACAATATATGTAGAATTGCAATTTTATGTGTTGATTCCAATTCTGTATATAATTGGTTCCAAATTTAAAATGAGCAGCAATTATTTTGATGTTTTCTTATGTTTAATAACAGTAATATTTATTGTTATAAACAGAGTGTTTTATGCCAATGAAGAGAGCTCTAGTTTCTTTATTAAGATCTTAGCGCCCTCATTTGTCCCGTATTTTTATATGTTTTTAGTAGGCATTTTGTTTCAAAGGAACCATACTTGGTTACACAATAATATTAGTGATAAATTTCCAATGTTACTCATCGGATATGTTGGAATATATTGTTTGGCAAGACAAAATATTGATATATCACAAGGCAATAGAATTGAACCAACTTTATATATAATGCTCTGTTTTGTAATATATTCTTTTGCATTTTCCTGCAGAATATTTAATAAGACAATAGTGCAATCTATTGATATCTCATATGGTATATATTTGTATCATATGCTAATTATAAACCTGCTTTTATATTTGGGGTTTGTCGGTAAACCAAGTTACGCAGTAATTGTAGGTGGTGTCGTTTTCTTTCTCGCGCTTATGTCATTTAAATTTATTGAAAAACCAGCTATTAAAATGAAATCACATCCACTAAATAGAATATGATAACCTTAAAGTGGGTAAAAGCATGCAAGGCTGTTAGGGGATGTTTGTTCACTTTTTCCAAAAATATACAGCCTGAAAACTTATTTTTCGATGTTAAATCAACTCGTTCAGACTTCTGAGTAACTTGCTTTTTATGGCAGGAGTAGGGTATTATCCTTACAATCATCGATAGAAGGAATTGATAAATTGGAATAGGCTTCTTTCTTCAGCAAAATTATTTAAATTCAAAATTACTATGAATGAATTAGAGACTCCGCGTCACCTTTTTCAACGTCCTTTATATGGGAATAAAGAAGGTACTTGGGATGCTGACTTTTTTCAGGCATTAAAAGGTTGTAAAAACGATGTTCATCTAGATCTTTCAGCTGTTGCTTCTGTTCTTTCTTTCGGTATGGTAGGTGAAGAACGCACATTGCTTACAGAAATCAAGCGACGTCCCTGGATGTCATGTCTTAATGGAGAAGGTGAAATTGTACGTGAAATACTTCCCTCGCATGGAAATAAAACAGGTACAGATGAAGTCATTGCCAAACTGTTTTACGAACTATTATGTGACGAAGCAAGGAAGGTTTGTGCAAATTTTTCAGAAATTTATATACTATTATCTGGAGGACTCGATAGTCGTATTATCGCCGGTATATTAGCCGATTTATATCATGTTGGCGATATTTCCTCTAAGCCAATTGCTGTAACCTGGGGATTACCGAATTCCAGAGATGTCATTTACGCAAAAAAAATGGCTGCTATTCTTGGTTTTGAGTGGGAACATGTTACATTCGGTCCTGAAACTGTTCTTGAGAACATTGAGGCAACTTCCCGTTATCTTGGCCTGCTTCATTCACCAGAAATGCTGCATAATATGCTTTGGTTCAAAAATATTCCAAAGACATCGCTTGTACTTGCTGGCAGTTTTGGAGATTCAATCGGAAGGGCCGAATTTGGTGGCCTTCATTTGCTTCATCTAGGTCGTAAAACTCCATTAAATACTTATCAGTTGCTGAAACCTGAAGCATTTCAAGCAGCTTGTATTGGATTGAATAGAGATCTGAACGCAATACATACTCGCGGCCAAGGGCATGTACCTTCATATGCCTCTAATGAGCATTGGATGCAAGGTTATCGAATGCGTGGTGGACTTTGTCATGCACTATCACTCATCAATCGCTACGCCAACATATACCAAATGTTTACTGCACCAGCAGTTTATGAATTTATGTGGTCACTTCACCCTGCACGTCGTGACGATAATATCTACGCTGCCTTGCTGGAGCAGCATTTTCCCAAATTAGCCAGAGTTCCCTGGCCACGCACGAATAAAGCTCTTCGGGGAGCTACCCATGGAGCTAAGGAAAATTTACTTGACCACTATCACCAATATACAAAGTGGTCAAGTGGCCCACTTTATGACGAAGTCAGTAACCTTGTTGACCCAGAGTGGTTCGAAGCTACTGGCGTATTTAATCCTGAAAGCATACTAAAAATGAACAAAATGATAAAATTAAGCCAAGAGCGTGTAGGACGGATCAATGATATATGGCTGTGGTTAGCTGGATTCCGATTTTTTGTGGACTCTTTAAAGGCCAAAAAGAAAAATCTTATTATTAAAACTGAATGGTCGAAAAACAATCAAAAACAAGCGTGTGAGAAATACCATTTGAAAAAATTGGGTCTCATTGCTGCAAGTAAGTCGCAGACGATAAATTTAGCATTGAAAACTTTACGAAGCTATAAACGACGAATAGAATTAACACACCTTAAAAGGAGTTTACTGAATCAATATCCCCCAGTTGAAATAATAGAATCTGATGTATAGCGTGCGAATCTTGTTGGAAAAGCAGGTGGCGGCACCTATAGATGCAGGTTATTCAACAACATTCTACTTAAATAAAACCTAGAACATCTAACCATAAAGACTAAAAGATTTATTGGAAATAGCTATATGCTTATCTTTAAAAGCAAAAAAAAGAACCCCATTCTAATGGTGTTAAAAACTCCACCTCCTTTTGGTGGAGGAGAGGTCAGGGGGGCTGCTTTAAGCGAATATGTAAAAGATGATCAGAATATACTGGTGCTGGAAGTAACGTCTAGGCGAAGAAATAAAGAAAACCAAAGCAGTTTTGCTTTCTGGAAGATTTTTGAACTTGTTATCAGCTTGTTTCAGTTTACCATTTTAATTGTAGGTAATAGGCCTCAGTTGGTTTTTTACCCCATGGCAAAATCATTTCCTCATTTTTTCCGAGATAGCATTTTCTTTTGGATAGCCTGGATATTTAAAATACCTTTTGCCGGAGAGTTAGCAGGAGCTAGTTTTTATTTTCTTGGAAAAAATAAAATTCAGACCTTCTATGGTAAGGCCGTTCTTTCTCGGCTTGCCTGCCTTAGGTTGCTAGGCAATAGTATTGCTCTCTTATTTAAGGGATATGGAATAACTAATACTATAGTTTCAGACAATGGTGTTGAGGCGTTAACTTCTACTGTGCCACGACATCCCACTGTGCCTGACAATAAACTTCGTATATTATTTGTTGGCACGCTCTCACCACAGAAAGGGTTTAAGCTGCTTGTTGATGCGTGTATCCGTATAGCAAAAAAGGGGTGCATATTTGAAGTCCATTGTATGGGGGAGTGGGTCTCTGATACTTTCCATGAAAAAATTAAAAATAAATTAAGAAATAATAACATTTCTGGTTTCTTTATTTTCCATGGTCTTTCTCATGATACGAAAAAAAGAAACATATTTTCAAATGGACATTTGCTGGTTTTGCCTAGCTATATAGAAGGGCAACCATTAGTTATTCTTGAAGCTCTTTCTTGTGGACTTCCTATTATTTCAACTAAGGTCGGTGCAATACCAGATACCATTAAAGATGGTGAAAATGGTTTTTTGATTGGTCCTGGGAATAGTCATGAACTGGAAAGCAAGCTATTATTGTTAATGGATAATCCTGATCTGCGGAAGAAGATATCATGTACAAATGTTGAGCTATATAATAAGCGCTTTACAAAAGAAGCGTTCCTGAAAACACAAGTGTATTGGATAAAGCAATGTGCTAACGGAAAGTTACATCCCCATGGGCAGTTCATTCAAGGATTCTAAACATGATTTTATCTTTCTTAAGACTATTTCAGCCATCCCCTTGGGGGAGGTTCACAGGTTCATATCTTTTTATATATAAAGGCAACTGGAGGTGAGTGGTGAAAATTCAACGACCAGTCTTCGTGCCATACTTAACAACTGTAGAGGTAGAGGTAAAATAATATATCCGTTGGAGTGTATTCTGTAATACTGCCGAACATCAGGATTGGGGATAATTCTGCTGTTGAAGCTGGTTCAATTGTTACGAAGGATATTCCTGCTAACATTATTGTAGCTGGAAACCCGGCCAAAGTGGTAAGATAATTAAAAAATCAATTAATACAGTAAATTAAGTGACTGAAAATGCAACAGCTTGCTCAAAAATTAAAAAATGGCAACATGAAGACAATTGAAGTTCCTTGGCCTTCACTCTCTTCGGGATGCATACTGATACGAAATCATTACTCATTAATAAGTGCTGGAACAGAAGGCAG
>JAUTBQ010145512.1:0-33969 GCA_032361185.1 Lepetodrilus ovalis | reverse complement strand
GCCAGCGCCGCGGCATCCGTGGCATGCTGAAGACGGATCTTTTCATGAACCAGCTGACCGATATCGGCCATCACGACCGAAGTCAGGCAGACAAGCGCAATCAACAGGGTCGTCAGAACGGTCATGGATCCGGTTTCAGACCGGACGCTCTCCCTGAGAAAGCGGCAACAGCCAGAATCGGATGGGGGGGGATGTGTTTTTTTCATTTGACGGGCCTTCTAAAAAAGGTTTCCAAGGTCAAGATGCTATTTTAAAAGATGAACGTCGAACATCGAACGCCCAAAATCGATCATTGAATGAAAATCAAACCAACTAAAAAAAAATGACTCTCTGCGAGCTTTGCGCCTTGGCGGGAAAAAGATATTGTCTTTAAAATTCCGTGTATTCCGTGGTCAAAAAAAACACGCCTCCGGCCCCTTGACCCACAACGCAGACCTGCACAGTTTTACCTATCTATCCGGTAGGTTAGCAACTCTTCAACCGCCATCTTGAAGTTTCCGTGTATTCCGTGGTCAATATAATCGATACCGAATCGTCAAGCTCCAACTTGGTTCGGATCACTGGTTATCGCCGCCCCAATCTTCCTCGCGCCACGACAACGTTTTATTCTCAATCTCATAATCGGACATTCCCCGCTTATACAGATCGAGAAAATCAAACGGGACCTGGATGGTCTTGCGCAGGGTAATGGAATTTCCCGAAAATTCGATGGCAACATTGTCTTCAATGGCATTGGCCGTGTTGGTGGCCGGAATTTCGTCATGGACGGCCAGGACCCGGCCGGCGGCAAAGGACGCAAACGCCAGCCGCTGGTGCCCGATGAAAATCTGGGCCAGCGCCATAAAAAAGACAAAGAAAAACATGAGGAACAGCAGGGCAAATCCAAACTCCACCGCCACTGCTCCCCGGTTGTTCTTTATGATCCGGCGAAGCATTATGCGACCTAGACCATTCCCGCGATTTTGTCGGCCACTGCTTTAAAAAAGGTCTTTAACGGCGTGAACATCACCGCCGACGCACTTAAAATAGCAACGACGATGAACCCCAGTACCAACGCATACTCGGTTGCCACCGCACCATTTTCATCTTTCAGCTTGTCTTTGAAGTTATCCAACATCATAAACGGCTTGACACTCAGCTCAAATAGTTTCTCTTTCATAACAGTCTCCTTTTCTTTTGGATTGTCTGGATAAAGCCCAGGGTTAATTATTGGGGTAATTGACCACCCAATTCTCAAATTGACCGACGACATCCACGGTCAAGACATCAAACCACAGGATGACACCAATCATGATGGAAAAAGCAAATAGCATGCAAAAAACGTATTCAACGGACATGGAGCCGGTGTCGTTTTTGAAAAAATTGGAAGTGATAATATTACGCTTGAATGGCAGCATCGTTAATTCAGTCTTCAGTATAAACAGATTCAATTTTATCATTCGAAATATGCGTTATTAACAGCTACCAATGTGATAATGGTCGTGTCAAGCATTTTTTAACAATATTTTTTTCTCATGGGTATATGATAAAGTTATGATAGTTGCGGATGAATGGTGACGTTGTTGCTCGTTGCATCTGGTTGCAATATATGAAAAAATTGGGCGTAGTCCCAAACAATAAGCACACTCGGGTTTTTCCATAGGACTGCACCGCAATCATTAAAAAAGCCGGGCCCAAATTCCACCTTGTAACCTTCAAGGGACCGGCATCTTGACCAGAGTCGCCATATGAGGTAAAATCGTCATCTCGATTGAATACTGGACTGGACGGTTGGGATGTGATGTTTGATACTGGATACTGAATGATATCGAAAAAAATGATCGTTGTCTCACCAAATTTTGCAATATAGCCGCTCGCGAATTTTCATCTACCGGGATCCAGTATCCGGAATCCAGCATCAAGAATGCTTATTTTTAAGTAATCCTGCGTCATATACAGCTTGATGACGATGTCGATTTTAAGAACAAATGGGTAATGTGTGAAAATTTCTGAATTGATATGAGGGAGTGAAATGATGAAACTTCAAATGAACGGTTTAATGAAACTGGCGTGGGTTTGTTTTCTGGTGTTGGTTACCGCAGGGTCCGCCTCGGGGGCGGCCAAAAGAATCATCATGGAAGAGGGGCAAAGCCGAATCGTCACGGCCGGCTTTGGGGTTGAAAAAATTGCGACGGGTAATCCAGACGTTTGTCGAGGCGTGCTGGTGGGTGAAAATGAGGTGCTGATCAACGCCCAGACCGCCGGAAAATCCAATATCATCATTATCGGGTTTGACGGACAACGAATCGAGTATGCTGTACAGGTAAAGAGCGTGGAGGCCGGGTTAACCGCTACGGAATTGCGGCAGGTATTGTCGGATATTGAAGGGATTAAGGTAAGAAAGGCTGGTCGGCAGGTGATTCTTGAGGGAAAAGTACTCTCCCAAAACGATCTCGAGAATATCACCATGATAATTAAGGATATTCCCAATGTCATCAATATGCTTGAACTCAGCCCCCTCGTTAAAGAGGTCATTAAAAATGAAATCCAGGAAGCCATTGCCTTGGAAAGGCTGGGCAATGTCAGGGTGTCGGTGGTTAAGAATAATTTTGTCCTGCTGGGGGTGGTGGGGCATGAAAGTCATGCCCAGATGGCCACAAATCTTGCCTCGGCATTCAGCCCGAATATCATTAATGCGTTGACGATTGATACGTCAAGACCTGATGAAGAGTTTGTGACCATAGAGATGAAGCTCAATATTATGGAGATTGAGAAAAGCCTTCTAAAGGATCTGGGAATTCACTGGAACCCGTTGAGTGATTTGGGTGCGGAAGGCAAATATTCGGGCCAGACAGGCGAAAAACCGACGGCAACAGGGACAATTACCGGTACGATTGGAGGACTTCTTCCCAAGATGCGACGGGTGTTTGAAGACGGGAAAGGACGATCGCTGATTGAGCAGAGCGTGGTTACCAAAAGTGGCGGGGAAGCCGATTTTTTTGTGGGGACGGAATACCCGGTACTGGTCCCCCAGCAGGGGGGAATACTGTCGGTTGAATATAAGGATATCGGTGTCCGGATGAACTTTAAACCGGTTCTTCGGAGAGATAATTATATTACCAGCCCCGTCTCCATTACATCCAGTGCCATTACGGGGGAGGCGGCCGTCGGTATGCCGATTATCAGCTCGACCGAGCTGAGTACCGTGATTAACATGGTGGACGGTACCAGTGTGGCCCTGGCCGGCCTGATCGGGCGAAAAGAAGTGGATAATATCGTTAATTCTTCACCTGACGGCCGCCCGGCTTTTATCCAGGCCAATAAAGGGGCTCAAAACGAGAAGAATACCCGGGAAGTTATCGTTTTTGTGACACCAAGAATTGTCAAAAAGTATGAAGATGCGGCCAGAGGTATCGGCAAGGAAGTACAACGGTCATTCAAGAAAAAAGAATTAAAGATGCTGAGAGAAACATTTGAAGATTCAAAATAGGCGTCCGATGTCAGGGGCCGGGTGTCAGATGTCAGGTGTCAGTAGTAGAAGAAGCAAAGTCTGCCTGACACCTGAAACCTGATTTTCGGCGTCACGGATTCAGGTAGGTGGCATTATGAGCTGTCGTATCGTTTCAATATATAGCCCGAAGGGGGGGGTCGGTAAGAGTTTTATTGCTGTCAACCTGGCCGTGGACCTCTATCTTGAAACCAAGAAACAGGTACTTCTTCTCGATTTCACACAACCGTTCTCCCTGGATGCGGGGTCTTTACTGAATATAAAAAAACTAAAAAAGGTAGAAAATATCCTGCCATCCGTTACCAAGCTGCAGCCGGTTGTCCTGCGCAGTCTTATTACATCCCATCCCCTGGGGATATCGATGATGGCCTTATCCGATGGCCGGGCGATCATTACCGGAAAAGACCCGACACCAGATCAAATTGGGGCATTAATTGGCAAAATTCATCAATATTTCGATTATATTATTATGGATTCAGGCACACAATTTAATCCGGTGACGGAAAAGGCATTTGATCTATCTGATATGATTTTATTGCCGGTGATACCGGATCATCTGGCAATTCAACAGGCAAGAACCGCCATTGATCTGCTCCGTAACCGGAATTTCCCGTCGGCTAAAATCCAGATGGTGGTGAACATGGTCGGCATGAATCCGGCGATTCCGAAAGATTTGGTGGATCGTTTAGCCGGCCTGAAAAGCAGTGTGGCTATCCCGTTTGATAAGTCGGCGCCATCGGTGATGATGGAGGGGGTGTATCCGGTATCGCATCCCAAACATGAAATTACCAAAGCCTTTGATCGGTTGACATTAGGCCTCGTTCGGTTGAATGGCGACGGTGCCAGGCTCCATGATCTTTGCGGCAGTGACGCAAAGACCGACAAAAATAACCGTATGATCAATTCGGATTTTTTTAACCAGCTGAAGCTGGTCATTCACGAGAAATTGCTGCAGACAGTGGACTTTAAGCAGCTGGATATGAGAAATGAAACATCTCATGAGGACAGAGCGGAGCTAGAACTACGTATACGGGAAAAGATATCGGAAATCATTGACACAGAAACATCGATCCAGGAGCGACGCGTTCGTAATGAATTGTTACGACAGGTTTTTCTGGAAGCATTGGGGCTGGGGCCCCTTGAGGACTTGCTGGCCGATAAAGATATTTCCGAAATAATGGTCAATCGGTACGATACCATCTATGTTGAAAAAAACGGTAAAATTGAAAAGGCTGACACGCAGTTCCCTTCGGAAATGCATTTAAGAAACATTATCGATCGGATTGTATCCCCACTGGGTCGAAAAATAGATACCAGTACACCGATGGTCGATGCCAGATTAAAGGACGGATCACGGGTCAACGCCATCATCCCCCCCCTATCACCGGATGGGTCCGTGGTCACCATTCGAAAATTTCCGGAAGAACGGTTAGTCGCCGAAACCCTGGTGAAAATTGGCACCTGGAACCGCCAGATCCTGGAATTTTTAAAGACAGCCATTGAAGCAAAACTCAATGTCATCGTATCCGGGGGTACGGGCACGGGGAAAACCACCCTTTTGAATATCCTGTCCACGTTTATCCCCCGTCATGAACGTATTGTGACCATCGAGGATTCCGCCGAGCTAAACCTGCCACAGCCGCACGTGATCACCCTTGAAAGCCGCCAGGTCAATATTGAGGGACGAGGTGAGGTGACGATTCGCGATCTGGTGCGGAACTCCCTTCGAATGCGCCCGGACCGGATCATTGTCGGCGAGTGCCGGGGAGGGGAAGCCCTGGATATGCTGCAGGCCATGAATACCGGCCATGACGGCTCGTTAACCACGATTCATGCCAACAGCGCTCGTGAGGCCTTGTCTCGATTAGAAACCCTGGTATTGTATGCCGGATTTGAATTGCCCTCCCAGGCGATAAAACAGCAGATTGTCGGGTCCATTGATATTATTGTCCACATTGCCCGGTTCAGGGATGGCTCCCGCAAGGTGGTCCAGGTATCCGAGGTAACCGGTATGGAAGGGGATACGATCACCAGCGGTGATATTTTTCTTTATAAGCAGGCCGGAGAAAAGGGAGGTGACGTCGTGGGTGCTTTCAGATCCACCGGCTACATCCCGGAATGCCTGGATCGATTCCAGGAAAAAGGACTGACGGTGCCACGGGAAATATTCTGGACGAGTAATTAATGAGGAATTCGTAAAAAATCATCCTTGACAAAGAGATTTCAATTGAAAAATAGTTGGCCAAAATACATCTTTATTATTTATATTATACTATTTTCACTTTTATCTGCACACTCAGGTTATGCAGAAGTGGTCGTGAAAAACAGTAAAATCGTAACGATCGATCAAACATGGCATATGCTGGCTTGTTACGAGCAGATAATAAGCTTGAAAAATGATGCGGATATGACCAAATATCGTGAGATCCGTTTGCCGGCACCATTGTCATTCAGGGAAATTCGTAAGGCCACAGCGGTAGCCGAAACCGGTTCGGGTGACCGAATGCTCGCCACGCATCATAAAAACCGGTTAACCTTTGAACAGCTGAGCGTTCCGGCCACGCTAACCATTGCGTTTACCGTTGCGACCCATTATCAGGATATGAGCGGTTTTTTTGTTGACGTATTTAATGGTGGAGGGGCCATTGAAAATTACTATAAAGTCACCTTTCCGGCATCTCGTAATTTTCAATGGAGTGTTCAGCAGGCAGGATCTCCCAAGATTATTCGGTCGGTACACGGAAATACATTTGCCTGGAATAAGCCCGGTAGTAATACCCCGACGGTTGTTAAAATTTCGACGATTAAAAAGTGGGACCGCATTCAGGCGCATTATGCGGGTGTATATGAAAAGACAATCCAAGAGGGCCTTCTTTCCGATATCTGGCCGTCGATCAGCCAATGGCGGCAAGAGAAAGACGAACCAAGGCGCAGGCGGGTGTTTAAATATATCCACGATAAAGTTCGTTACCGGTCTCATTTGGAAAAAGGCGCACCATTAACTCCCGCGCGGCCGGATGATGTGCTTAACAGGGGATGGGGCGATTGTAAGGATTTGTCGGCGTTGACGGTGAAGCTGCTTAGATTGCTTGGCTTTGAGGCATATTCGGTGCTGTGTGCCCCAACGGATAAGGTCGACCGGCATTGGCCGGATCCATTTGTTTTTAACCATGCCATCGTGAAATTAATCGTGGATGGAGAAGATCGCTACTATGATCCCAGCCGCGGTCAAAAGAGGGTGCCTCAATCGGTGCTCGAAAACATCTATATGTTACCGTTGACGTTTCCGGACATTTGATAATCAGGTGTCAGGGAATTCAAGGTGTCGGGTGTCAGCACTTATAAAAACCAAGTGCCTCAACACCGATACCTGAAACCAAAAAGCCTTGGAATGAATAGACAACCTGAAATTATACACAATTGGAGCTGATGATGAAGCACAAACGACATATTGTATGGACGATATTATTTACTTTTTGTTATCAGATTTTCTTTTCCGTCCCATTGTTGAGTTATGCATCAGACTCTCACCAGATGGAAGCTGGACCCATGGCTTCACAAGTTGAAAAAAAAATGACACCCGGGACGATACGTGAAAAACAGCAGCTGGTAGCAGCCTATATGGATCACCTGAGCGATCTGGTACCGCACTATCAAAAGCGGCGATCGCTGGATCAGGATATTAATGTATATTTATTGCAAGATACCACCTGGAACGATGTGGCGGCGGGCGGTAAGGTGGATCAGGCGATAACCGATCAGGGAAAACAGATTCTCGACTATCTGGTTTCAAAAGTCCTTCCGGGTGAAAAACGTCTCCACGACAAGCAAAAAAAACTGGAAAGCGCAATTCTTGGGTATAAAGGGGAAGACCGTGCCTCCCAGTCGGCGTTAAAAGATGCACGGAAATTGGCATATGTATATAACCTCCACGATCAATTGCAAACAGTCAAACGGCAAAACCTTTCGCTTCACATCAATATGCTGGCAGATCTTTTCTCGGATCAGACCCCGGTTGATATTGCAGGCGATATAGGGCTGACCGAATCGCAGTATCACTCCGCTCAACAAAGGATCGCGGCGTATGAAAAGTTGCTGTCTGATCTTCAGGAAGAAAACACGCCGATTGCGAATCTAAAAACCAATTTTGGCAAGGTAAAAACCAATTTTAACAAAACGGTTGCACAACGGGCAAAGCTGGAAATGAAACGGATTGATGCGCTGGTGACCGAAATAATTCGCCAAGTGGACATTCTTAAAGCAGATGGCGGTGAAAATCAAACCTACCACGCCGATCTGTTGGCCGAAATCGTGCAACAACTCAATACTAAAAAAGAAAAATTAAATCACCGACTGCTGGAACTGGATGATCGCTACCATAATAGGGGAGGAAACTTTCTTTACGTTCCCAAAGGCCTGGGGCATCATCCGGCCACCACCCATTTGGTTTCTCGATACCAACAGATCAGCCAGATCCTGACAGCGCGGACACTATCGCGTAAAAGCGATATTGAGCGCCTTTACCAGGCGCTTGAGGCGACCGAAACCGATATAAAAGATGAACGCGAGATAGCGCGATCCGCCTTTTCAGAATTAACAACGCTTCCGCAATCACCCTTTACCGAAATAACGACCGACCTGAATGCGACGTATTCATCTGTTTCAGACCGTCTGGCCGATCTTAAACAGGACCTGAACGGAATATTGTCCGATTTTAATGCGGTCGAAAATGTTACTTCGGAAGATATCACCGCGGATATAAATTTATCGTGGACAATTATTCGGCTGAACCAATCCATCGAGACGGTGGTGAATCGCATGGAGGTTCTGATGCCGGTCGCCATGGTCCTGGATGTTCAGCTGGCAACGATCATTCGGGGGGCGTCTAAATACAATCCGGCCAGATACACACCGGAATCCAATACGAAAATTGAACGCTTGATCGCGGTAACGGAAAGCCGCAACGGATCCATGAGTTATGCGGGTGAAGCCGTGGCCCATTTGAAAGAGACATTTGAACGTGATTCGCAAACCACACGCGACCTTAGATCTCTGGGGGCTGATATTTTAAGGGTGTTTCAGTCTGAATATGAAGACACACTGCCTGATATGGTCGCCACGTTAAATGACAACCTCATAGAGAGGGGGCAGCCGTACTACAACTACCTTAACGATGTTTACCGGTTACTTGAAAATCGGGCGGAGTTGTATCGTACCCTCGTCTCGAAGTTGCCCCAGGACCAGGATGTTCGGGAAACAGATTGTGTGACCTGCTCGGAGGAACAGAACCTGTGGCACCAGACGGCTCACCTGGATCGTGCATATATCGATGCCATTGAGCATATTGAGAACCTGCCGGCAATCCGGTTATTTTTTACCGAAGACAAATTTCATCCCAAGACGCTGTTTCATGAGGCATTCAACCTGTTTCAATTGTCCACGTTGCTGAAGAATCCCGCATTTCTTAAATTGAATAACGACAGTATCGATATCACGTTTGCAGCAGGCAAAGGTGTGGTAACGATGAGGGGGATCGGCAATCCCGAAAAATTGGATCTTGTCCAAACGATGATGGGGAATGCATCTGATTATTTTATCAACCCCCCTTATGTGGGGCAGGGATTTAATCCGGCGGCGGCATGGAATTCAATTACCGACACCATCTCCGATGCCGCATCCGATATTGCCGATACCGTGTCAGATGCGGCCGTAGATATCAAAGACACGGTCGTCGATGCGGCTGCGGATGTAACGGACATTGTTATTTCGACTACGACGGATGGGATACAATGGGCGGGTGATGTTCTTTCGGATGGCTGGGGTCATGTTCAGGATGGATATCAATATGTGACCCAGGAAAATGTTGTGGGCAACTGGGTCTACAATACGTTGAATAATGCCTTTGTCGGCGATTCGGGATGGGAAACCGGCCTGAAAATTGGTGGGTATATTATCGCCGGTGCGGCTTGTGCTGGCGCGGGATGGGTGGCGGGGCTAGGTTGTGCGCCATTAGCAATCATGATCGCAGGAGATATGGCCGCAGGTACGCTTGATACCGGCGCTGAATTTGGTGCGTGGTCTCAAGAGGTTGCCGAATGGGGCAAGTTTGCGGTGGGTATTTTAGAAATAATCGCAGGTGGCGTTGTCAATTTTAAGAAGGCTAGTGAGATATGGGGCCAGATGGGAAAATTGAAAAAATTTCTTACTTTTTTAGGGCTTAACCCGGATGATTTTGCTAAAGCCTTTAAAGCATTGGTGATGGGTGAGGGGGCATTAGACGCCATCAAAGCTTTAATGAAAATTCCCAAGTGGTTTAATAAAATTAAGTCTTGGTCTGAACAGATTGGATCCATTTTTAATTCGGATGATCAGGATGCACCAAACGCCCAAGACGAGCCGGACGGCTTGAGTTCATCCGATACGAATAATCCGATTTCCGGTACCGATCCTACTGATCCGCAAGATCAGGATCGAACAAATTCGCCTGGAAATAATAACCCGCCAGTAGCGCAGGAGGGTACGGATGCAGCGGATTCGGATACACGGCAAGTACCGGCAGCCCAAAACCCGCCGAAACCGATCGATGTTCCACCTGCAAGTGAGGTCCCTGAAGGAACGCTTCTACCTAGAGCGAACCCGGCACCGGCAGCGCAGACACCACCCGTGCGGCAACAAGCCTCTCCGGGGATTGAGCCTCCTCAACGAGTTTCCCCCCCCTCAAGGATTGGGCCCCCATCCAGTGTTGAGCCCCCACCCAGGGTTGAGCCTCCACCCAGTGTTGAGCCCCCACCCAGGGTTGAGCCCCCACCGGCTGTGTCATTACCATGGTAGTCATTTTGAACCGATAAGGAGGAAATTGTGAGTAAAAAATTTGATATCCGAGTTGTTCTGGCCCTTTTTATATGCGTGTTGGTTTTGACCTCCTGCGCAACCACGAAGGATAATAAGGTGGCTCCCGAGCCGTTAATCACCCATGTCAGCGAAGAGACCTTCGACGAGATTCTCAAAGACTCCGAAGGTAAGATCCTGGTCCTGTTTCATAACGACCAGTTCTGGCAGTCGCGGGATATGATGGTACGGTTCCTTTATTTTGCCGAAAAATTTAAAAACTATGCCACCTTTTACGATTTTGTGTGGGATGCAAAAAAAGATGGCACAAAGTACGGCATTGACCTGTTGCCCACGGTCGGGCTGTATACAAATGGGACTTTAATTGACCGGTTGCGCGGTGTGCCGGGCGGTAAGATAGACCGGCTCAGCTTCAACGATGATATCGAGTTGTGGATGCTGAAAAATGTCGTGGGGCTCACCGCAGGCAAGTATGTGGGCGACTTTCGATATCAATTTAATAATTCCAATACGTTGCATATTGGGAACTATTAGTAAAGACGATATCGCCGGCACGGTGATGGCTTCTGTGCTTTAGGCATTACGTTTTGCTCAGTTGAAGTTCAGTTTTAGTTTTAGTGTTCAGGTGTCAGGATGGAGGTCCCAGAGAGTTTAAACCCGACACCTTAAGCCTTTTAAGCCTTACATAGGCAAGGTATCTCTTATTCCCCGATTGGGACAACAAACAGAGGAGAATCCGTTGAATATTGCCCTTCTTTTTCTGGTGCTTGTTATATTTTGTGTCAGTGGGATTATTGTTTTTTACAATGTTAAAGCACGACGTGATGCGGTGGTATCCCGGCATTTATCTTACGCAGGATGGATTGAGACCAGCCTGAGCAACATGTTTATTGTACTGAAAAAAGGGCTTACCCCCAAGATCATTCTTTTAACGGCACTTATCGGTGGTATGGCCGGTTTTTTTCTTCCTGGCAAGGTATCTGAGCTGGAAATCAAACTAAAGGTCAACCGGGCCATTGAGTTGAATAAAAAAGGTGCATACCAAGACGCCATTGACACACTGGCCCGGGCACGCAATCAAAAGATGGCCATTGTTCACAACGAACTCGGTGTCGCCAATCTGGGACTGGTAAACTATGAGATTGCCGAGAAAGAGTTGAAAAAAGCGATCAAATTGCTTCCGCAATACAGTGTTGCCCATTTCAACCTGGCGGAACTATATAACAATCTGGGAAAAGTTAATGAAATGAACTTTGAGTTGTCGCGAGCCGAGGAATATGGGAACTTTTCAATTAACGAAGCCGATTTATTCAGAGTATCAAGTGATTATGGTGCCAATATTGAAATCCGCCTGCTGTTGGCGCTGATTTTTAGTTGGATCGGATATAAAATACCGCGCTGGCTGATCAAATTACTGCAGAGGCGGCGAATCAAACAGTATGAATCCCAGTTAGCCAGTGGTTTGCTGATGGTGTCCAATGGGCTTCGTGCCGGGCTGAGCCTGGTTCAGGCTATTGAGCAGGTCAGCCGGGAATCGGCCGCACCCATCAGCCAGGAATTTGAACTGGTACTCAAGGAGTACCGGTTGGGAAGCAGTATTGAAGAAGCGCTAGAGCATCTTTCCGCAAGAATGATGACCATCGATACGGAAATTTTTGTCAGTTCGGTCCAAATCCTACGGTCTACCGGTGGAAACCTGGTTACTGTATTTGAAAATATTGTTAAAACGATCAACGATCGAGGCCGGGTTCGAAAAAAAATAAAAACCATGACCGCAGAAGGTGAAGCACAGGCATTTATTCTGGCCATACTCCCCCTGGGGCTGGCCTATGTGACCTATAAACTAAATTATGAAAGCTTTCGCCTGCTCTATACCACGTTACCCGGGTGGATTATTATTTTGTTGATGGCGGGTATGGAATTTGTGGGAATCTACTGGATGCTTAAAATTGTCAATGTTAAAATATAATGACTGACATGCAAGCCATTCGCCAGTTAAACGGCAAGTTAGGGAAAGCCTTTGATATCCGGGGAATCGATATCAGCGCGTTAGCGCCGGATTCCGGAACAATTTTAACCGATGCCGCGATCGATAACGGTTTAATTGATTCGAATACCGCCAATTTGATCCTCGAGGACGTTTCCGGCGTTCCGTTTCTGAATCCGACGCTGGCCACTTTTCAAGATTCGTTTATCAAGCATGCCACCACCCTCATTCCTAAATGCATTGCGGTGGAAGAACGGGTATTTGCCGTTAAGCATGAAGCCGACTATATCCATCTGGTTATGGCAAGGCCCTCAGATCTGGTGGCGATTAAAAAACTTGAATATATTACCGGTTCCAGGATCAAACGGTATTGCTGTCATACTCAGGGGATATTAGAATCCATTTCACAATACTACGAAGATGATGTCCCGGATGATAAAAGCATTCCGGGTACACTGGATGGATTCGTTGAAAAAGCGGTATCCGCTATTCACAACCTCAAGTTACAACAGATACCAGAAGAGGAGATCGCCAACCACGTAACCGTTATTGAATTGTTTAAATACCTGTTGAATCACCTGGTTGATGCAGATGCCAGCGATTTGCATTTTGAATCTCTTGCGGAAAATGCGCGGATTCGATTTCGTAAGGATGGGGTGATGCAGGTGCTGGGTACCTATCCATCGGTGGTCGGAGAAGCACTTATCAACCGGGTCAAGCTCATTTCGCGGATGCGGCTTGATGTCTGTGATCTTCCCCAGGATGGCGGTATTGACTATCATGTGGTTAAAAACCGTGAAATTGATATTCGTGTCTCGGCCTTACCCTCATTGTATGGGGAAAAGGTGGTATTGCGGATTTTGGCCGGTGACCGGGGCGACCTGACGTTAAATGATCTTGGTATGGAGGCAAAAGAATCCACATGGCTCGATGCTGTTTTAAAGCAGCCCAGTGGCATGATCCTGGTGACCGGGCCCACCGGCAGCGGTAAGACCACGACCTTATATGCGATATTACAAGCGCTTAACTCTGAGCATGTCAATATTGTCACGGCGGAAGACCCGGTGGAATATAAATTGTCGGGGATTACACAGGTGAATTGTGATAGTGAAGACGGGTTGACTTTTAGCAAGGCCTTGCGGTCTTTCCTTCGCCAAGATCCTGATATAATTATGGTGGGGGAAATCCGAGACAAAGAGACGGCCGATATGGCTCTCAAGGCATCGATGACCGGGCATTTGGTATTCAGCACCCTGCATACCAACGATGCATCAAGCGCGATCAACCGATTGGTTAATATGGGGATTCCCGCCTATCTGGTTGCTTCGGCCCAAGTAACGGTGGTGGCCCAACGATTGGTTCGAAAAATTTGTGACGCTTGTAAAACCAGGGATGAAACGGCCGGGATGTTTCTGAAACAGCTGGGCGGCAACCCGGCTGACGGTGATTATTTCATGGGAAAAGGGTGCCCGAAATGTGCCGGAACCGGGTATAAGGGGCGTATCGGTATTTACGAAATGCTGGTAGTCGATGAAATGATGGTGCCGATTATTCTTGCGCAGGAACCATCGGTTGCTTTGAAAAAGGTAGCCGTTAAAGCCGGGATGACGACATTACGGGAGGCGGCGATTATGAAGCTGGAAGAAGGAGTAACAACCATTGAAGAGGTTATACGCGTAACAATGGATTAAAGAAAAATTTGACGGTAGCCCAAACCTTGGGGCTCTGTAGTTCAAGGAATCGGGGAGTTTCCTCATGGGTATTATAAAAATAATCGGTTTTATTCTGTTGTTTATCAGTGTGTACCTGTTTGCAAGCAGCTTGTTTCCAAAAAAAGAAACGAGCGGGCTCAAAAGTAAAGTGCTTGATACGCCGGATGTGGGTGAAGGGGCGAGTTTTATCGGGTTGTTCAAACCGTTTATTCAATTATTATTACCTTTCATTCATCGATTACCCATTCCCGGGTATCGTGACAGGCTCCGGCAATACCTGATCACTGCCGGCCTGGAAGATGATGTGACCGTGGATGAATTTATCGGGTTTCAAATTATTATTGCGATGATGTTTCTGGGGGTCACGATTTTCTTTTTTAAGAGTATGATGATGAGAGTCGGGGCCATCTTGCTCGGGTTGGTATACCCCTATATCTGGATTGTCGAAAAAAAGAAGAAACGGCAAGAGGCCATCCGCGCGAGTATGCCCGACGTGGTTGATACCTTATCGCTATCGGTGGAGGCGGGGCTTGACTTTTTGGGGGCCGTTAAAAAAGTGGTCAGTATCTTTTTAGCCAAAAAAAATCCATTCGCGGTTGAATTAAACCGTCTTTCCCAAAATATCAATCTGGGAATGACCCGGCAAAAAGCATTGAAAGTGATGGCCGATCGGGTGGATATCATGGAATTGTATTCATTTACGACCATTTTAATCCAATCCGAGAAAATGGGGACCAGCATATCGGAAGTATTAAAAGATCAAGCTGCCCGGATGCGGGAAGAACGGTTTATGCGTGCAGAACGGATCGGCGCCATGGCTTCGCAAAAATTACTGGTTCCAACAGTTTTATTAATATTTCCCGTCGTATTCATGATTATTTTTGGGCCGCTGATTTTACAATTTCTTTTTAAATAACCAACAACCACATAACAACCAACAGGTTTAGACGAATATTTGAATGCAACTTCGCATAAAAAACGAAAACAGTGGTAAGACATCCAAATTTATCGAAGGGGAATACCTGATCGGTAAAGGGGCAGATTGTGACCTGATGATTGACGGTCCGAACACGAAAGATACCCATGCCCGCCTGATCGTGTCGACCGACGAAATCCTCTTGTCATCGCTGGATGAAGCCCAACCGATTGACTATCTGGGGGTTCCGGTTTTGCATATCGCGTTTACCCGGAATTTCCAGGTGAATATCGATACGGTTCCGATAACCGGGGTTCCAACCAAAACCGTCCGTCTCAATCGATCCGTCAGCAAAAAACTGGGCGTGTTTCAATTCCTTTCGGGGAAATCTTCTGCAAAAGATGTTAGGGCGTTATCCATTCTGGTAATGATGGCCTTCGTTTTGATCACATATCTTCTCGTTCGGATTCCTTCCCAGGGCCGCTTTGACTATTTTAAACACCAGGAAATTGTTAAGAGAGGTATTTCGTTATCTCGGTATTTGGCGGAAATTAATCGTGATGCTATCCAGACCGATGCATTTGATAAGATCCGGGTCACCCCCATATCGCTGGAAGAAGGGGTGAAGTATGCCTATGTAATTAATGTAAAAGGAAAAATACTGGCGCCGCTGGAAAGGGCGGGAAGTCAATTTGATCGTGATTCGATTAAGCACCTGGATGTCCAAAAAGGCCCGGTTGTGACGCAAGGGGAAAAAAACGAAAAGATCATTGTCTATCCGATATCGGGAATCGGTGGGACTATCGGGGCGGCCATTATCGGATACGATATCCGATATGCGGATACCCTGCCCGTACCAACCGGCGGTTTGATAAGCCTGGTGACATTGCTCGTCTTAATCATATTGGGCGGGTTGGCCGGCTTATGGATTATCCGGCTTTTCCTAAAACAAATCAATCGGTTAAACGATGAAGTGAATCTTGCCATAAAAAATGATGCCGCTCAGATCCATTTTGACACCCCGTATGCGGAAATGGGGCATCTTTTAACCAATATCAACCGCCTGTTGGCCAGAAAGGCGATGGCCGACCACAAAGATGCCCCAGAACTCACGCCGCAAAGTCCGAAGGAGGATAGCGGTAATGGTACAATGATCAACACGGAACCGCTGACTGTTCCCGGTTTTATTCGTAACAGCAATCATGCATGGTGTCTGTTAAATGTCCGTGATTACCAGGTCAGTGACTGGAATCAACTATTTATCAGCCGCTATGCGGAGCCGGATGCCGCCAAAGGTGGTCACCTGGCGGAAATAATAGAAAATACCGACCTGGTGAACGCGATATCCGGCGTGATCGATGATGCGGTTGACGCGGGTGTTCAAATCGACAATGGAACCAAATTGACCCTTAGCAAAATACGGCTGAACAATCATTTTACCGTTATTATTTTCGAGGAACCCGATGACAGACATTCGCCCGGAAATGTATAAACGTCCCACGGAATGCGTGCTTAAAATTATCAGCGGTCCCGGTACCGGTGATGTGTTTCCGATCTTTGTTAATGAGTCCCTGGTCATTGGTAAAGGGGAGGATTGTGCCGTTTGTCTGGATACTTTAAGTGAAAAGATATCCTATAAACATACCCGGTTAACGCCAAAGGGAAACGATTATTTACTGGAAAATCTAAGTCAGGCCAATCCCACCACCGTGGACAATCAACCCATCGGGGAAAAGCGCCTTTCCCGGGGGGGACGGTTTCAGATCGATAATGTTATTTTTTATCTGGACGTGCCTGTTTTTGAGAAAAAACAACGTACCGAGTCAGCCAAAAAGGATGGCCCGGGGCGCTACCGGAAAATCCTGCTTATTGGGTTGTTTGTTTTATCGTTATTTTTTTTCCTGATTATACTGTTTCGGGGTGAGGACACCAATAAAAAGACGACTGAAACGACCGGTGTCGCCGAACCGTTAAAATCGAACCTCAAGACGCTTTCCGGTAATACCCAGCCCGACAATGACAAGCTACCTTCAAATACACCAAAATCCAACCCACCCGTCCAAACCATAACAGGCCCGCAAGGCGATGTTGTGGAGGGTAACGAACGGGATCTGAAAAACAGCGACACCCGTATAGATAAAGACTCTGCGAAAGAAAAATTCCGCAAGGGGATGTTCTTTTATGATAACAATCAATTGAAAAACGCGATCCTGTCATGGCAAACCGCTCTGGCGTTGAATCCGGAACATCGCCGGGCAGCCACCTGGATGGAAAGAGCAAAAAGTGAACTGGATCAAAAAATCAACGACCATTACCGTAAGGGCTTGAAAGCCAAAAAATATATGCGCATCAGTGAAGCGGCCAACGAATTTCGCACGGTCCTCGAGCTTTGTATTAACGACCAGGATGAACGCTACCTCGGTTCACAAGAGCAACTCAACAGTTTATCCGGGCAGTAAGAAACAATGTCTACATTCGATTTTAAAAATTTTAAGCTGTTCAATATGATCCCATGGATTGTTGGTGCAGGACTGCTTTTTATGTTTATCGCCCTGAAGATGGGAACGACCATTCCCGACCAGTCGATATTCGAAAAGGTTGTTAAAAACGAGACGGCCAAGACATCGGAGATGTTGGTAGCGGGAGATAAGACCAGGCTGGCGTATCATCTCCAGGCAGGTAAGGAACTCTTCAATGCGGGGCGCTACCCGGATGCCCGGATTAATTTGAGCCGCGCATTGGAAATTGACCCAAATAACAAGACAGCCTTTGACTACATCGCCAGGATTCAAGCACATGAGGACGAGGTTCGGTTGGCCCGGGAAAAACAAAACCAGGATGAAGCGGCAAAGGAGCGAAAAATATCACGCTTGCTTTTAAGGGTGGACGAACTTCACAGCAAGGGCGAGGATAGAGCTGCGAAAATGCTGATACAGACCTTTCAGGGTTACGATGACCGGATTGAAAGGCGATCCAAAATAATTGAAGCGGCGATTTCAAAAAAAGATAAAGAACAGCGAGAGAAACTGCAAAAAAAAGGGGAGTTGGAGGTTTCGATCAAACGGTGGTATGTTACGGCAAAAAAAAGATACGAAACCGGCCAATATGTCGACTCCCTGTACTACCTGAATAAAATAGTTGCTACGAAAAATAATGCACCGGAAATTAGGAAAGCCAAACGCTTAATTCCCATCATTCGAAAGATTATTTCTGATAAGGTCAAAATAAAGATAGCAGAAGCCAACAAGGCATATGCCCAAAAAAAATATAATGATGCTCTTACGCTTTATCAATACATACGAAAAACGTCGCCAACGAATAATATCGCCAGGGAGAGAGTACGCTTTTTAACAAAATTGTTACTGCAGATGGTCAAAGGCCACTATGAAAAAGGCGAAGTCTATGACGGCCTTTCCATGTTTAAAAAAGCCCAAAGAGAATACAAAATGGCGATTCGAGTGACACCCGATAAAACAAATGAATATTATAAAAAGGCGCGGCGTAAGATAAGGCGCAAAGTGGTTAGCAAACAAGATTGACCCAAAGGAGAAAGTATGAAAAAGATATCAACAGTCGTCTATGGGGGACTGGTTTGTTTATTGATACTTGGCATGGTCGGGTGCCATTCAGTTGAACCGAAGGTAACACCGGGGCATCCCCCGGAAAAAGTCCACCGGATGATGGCCAAGGTATCAGGATATATCGGGGAAGCCGAGAAGATCAAACTCCTCAAAGATGATACCGCACAGCTATCTTCGGCAAAAAACAAGCTGGCCGATGCAAATAAAAATCTTAATGCCGGAGAATACGACCAGGCATTTGCGCTGGCACAAAACAGCTATCAGGCTGCGACGCGCTTAATAAAACAATTTTACATCAAAGTAGTCAGTAAAAGAGCCGAAACGCTTGCCGGTGACATTCAAACCATTGCACAAGCGGACGATGAAACCGGGTTACTCGATTTTCAATCGCGACTCGAAAAGATCATCGGATTGGCGGCCCGCCTAACCCAGCCCGATTATTCCATCAGTCCGCAAAAAGTATTGTCTGATCAACAGCAGCTGGACATTATTCAAAAGAATGTGGCAGATGACATTCGATTTACGCTTCCATCGGATACGGCATTCGAATCCGGCCGGTTCGAGGTTTCCAAAAAAGGGGAAGCGGTGCTGAAACAATTTGTTGATACCCGATTAAAGGCGACCCAAAAAAATGACATTCAATCCCCCCCGGCCATGATGACGATCAAATTGAAGGTCGTCGGCTATTCAGACCTTACCGGTTTTCGGAAATATTCAAAGACCCGAAAGATGCTGATGAAGCGCATTGAAAAGCCGGACACGCCGTCGAAAAAAAAGATAAATGCGCTGCTTAATCGCAAGCTGTCCGAATTGCGGGCGCAGTCGGTTGCAGACACAGTACAACGATATATTGAATCCGTATTCAAAGGCGTTAATATCCGGGTGGTCCAATCGGTCGTCGGAAAAGGCGAGGCGCCTCCACTGGGCCTTGCGACTCCATTTCCCATCAGTGATTCGCGGCGCCGGATATGCAAGGTATATATCTTGATAATATCGTAATGAAAGTGAATTGAGCGATTTGGTTTTTTTTAATCATTGAACAGATGAGGTGAGAGTATGAGGCGAAAACGGAACCTGTCAATCGTTTTATCAGTATTGTTGTTGTCGGTCATATGGCTGTCGGCGGTAATGGCGGCATCACCCGCTATTCAAACCCAATATGGCCCAGATGGGATGGAAGTAGATCTGATCCGCGCCAAGGCCAGCGGCAAGGTACTGTCTGTGGTGTTTGCGTTTCGGAATGGAGGAAGCGGTAGTACCGAAGTCACGTACAACATAGCGGAGGTGTATTACGTCGATAATACCGAATCCAAGAAGTATCATGTGCTGAAAGATGCCAAGGGGGAATGGCTTGCCGGCCCCATTGCAAAAACCATGGTGGGTCATAAGAAAACACTGACATCGGTATATGTGTCTTCAGATGAAAAGAAAATCGTATGGTACAAATTTCCGCTTCCACCAGAAAACGTAACCCATATTCAACTTCTTCTGCCTGATATTTCTCCTTTTGACGATGTGGAGATTGTCCGATGAATCGGAAAATTTTCAGCTTTCTGGTGACTGTGATGCTGGCCATTCCGGTGATTGCCGGCGCGGGGGAAGATTTGTCGGTCATCCCCAAGGAAGCCGAAATTACCGCCGCCGACCAGGCAGCCGTTGACCGTCTGGGACCGGAAAGGGGCGCCATCGCCGTCACATCGGACATCCGGACGATTCAAGGGCTGGTGACCACTACCGGTGGCGATGCATTGACTACCAGTGGTGTGGCATTGAATATCGAGCAGGCCATTGTGGATTTAAAGGCGGATGTCCGTAACAACGAGATCTTGATTCAGCTCTCGTCGGATGTGTTGTTTGATTTTGACAAGTCGGATATCAAGGCTAAAGCGGAACCCGAATTGAGCAAGGTGGCCCTGATCATACAGAAAAAAGCCAGGGGGCCGGTATCGATTTATGGCCATACCGATTCCAAAGGATCGGATGATTACAACCAGACGCTTTCTCTCCGCCGGGCCAGGGCGGTGCGACAATGGTTGGCTGAAAAAGGCGGCGCCAAGGCCGATTATGTGGTGAAGGGGTATGGCGAAACCAAACCCGTGGCACCGAATAAAAACACCGACGGTACGGACAATCCCGATGGCCGGGCGAAAAACCGGCGGGTGGAAATAGCAATTCAGGTCGTGGAATAAGTCGTAGCGCGGGTCGAAAGATGAGGAGCTAAAGAAAATAACGCTATGTCGATCGTCATACTGCTATTGCTTATCCCGCCCGGGATTTTTTGGCTGATTCAATTTGTCGATTGCCTTCGAAATCAACGTGAGCATCGGTTACGGTGGGTGGGGATATTATTGCTCTTAAACGTGATCGGTGCCTGGTACTATTGGCGATTGCGCCCAAAGAACAATATTAGCCCAGCTGACTTTGACCAAGCCCTCAATACCTGGTTGGAACGTAACGGATTTTCATTATCTGAAAGCAGCTCTCTTCTAAAGGCGGTTGGTCAAAAAATCAGCGTTTTTTTCATCCCTATGGCATTCGCAATGATCCCGCTACGTGTTGCAGTTGATTATGTTGAGATTCCGAAAGCTATCGGGGTGATTTTTTTCGTCTTCATACTTATACTTTTAATCTGGATGGCTGTATCCGTGACGAAAATCTGGTGGTTATCAAAAGGGGTTATACCTCCCTTTTTGACCGAATTTATTTTCCTGTCAAAATCTGGAAAAGAGGGAATGGCGCCATCTTTTGGTAATCTTCCCAACGATCCCATTGCCACAAAATCGGTGTCGAATCTGCTCATGGCGGATTTTCTTCTCTTTATCGCTCCAATATTCAGTCTGGGGGGCGTACTTCATGCCATAGGGAACATTTCCAAAGGAAACGGGATATTCGGTATCGTTATGTTATCCGCAGGATGCTTAACGGGCCTGATGTTTCTATTTATTGCCATCCAAATCAATTCGAAAGTCATCTTTTATCATAAACCGGACTACGTTTTTAAGCTGCTCCGATTTTATCGGCTTTGGAAATGGGTTTTATTCGTCGTGCTGATGATGCTGATACTCGGTTTTGGAGCGATATTTATCGTTCTGGCGGTCAACGGGCAGAACGGTTAATCCGGCTTTATAGGGAATGTATAGAATGCCCCAAAAGAAGCAATTTGTCTTTCGGGGCGGGGTGAGATCTCTCCTTGCGTCTATTCTCGGACCAATCGGATTTTGCAAATACCGGCTGGTTTAGAGATGGCGATCGATTTACCGTTGTTTTCCTTCACGCGGCTCCCACTACCTCCCGTGACGATAGCGGATAGGTAAAAAGTGGCACCGACAAATGCTAAAAATATAACGCTTTGGCTGGAAAATCGGTATTGGAACTCTATATTTATCAGCTTTGATTTTACCTGCAGTCCTAACGGGGATAAAATCTGCATTGTCGGCGTGAGAGGAGAGTTGCTCAATGTAGTAACCCCTGATAAGTCATGACCCCTGGCGACACTGGTGACCATGACTTTACAATTCACTGCGGGGTTCGGGACAACTGATATTTTTTTACGGCCCGCTTGTGCGCGGCAAAAGAGGTGGAAAATTGGTGGGTTCCATCTTTTCTGGCGACAAAAAACAGGTACCGGGTTTTAGCCGGAAAGAGGGCGGCTTTAATTGCCGCGGCACCTGGATTGGCAATGGGGCCAGGGGGCAGGCCGGTATTGAGATACGTATTGTACGGGGTGGGCGTTCGCAGGTGTTTGCGCGTTATGTTTCCGTCAAAATCAGGGATACCGTAGATTACGGTCGGGTCGCTTTCAAGACGCATTCCTTTTTTCAACCGGTTATGAAAAACCGATGAGATCAATGCGCGCTCACCGGGGTCTCCGGTTTCTTTTTCAATAATCGATGCCAGAGTTAAAACTTGATGAACAGTCAATCCCTTTTCACCTGCCGCTGTCTTCCATTCGGGGGTAAATACGGCTCTGAGTCTGCGTACCATGGTGCGGATAATCGTCGACGGTCGAACTGTTCGGGGAAAATGGTAGGTATCGGGAAACAGATAGCCCTCAAGGGAAGACGCGTCGATTTGTAATGATTGGATGAATTCGGGGGCATTGATGGTGCGCAAAAAACTATCTACATCAGTCAGACCCGCATTTGCAGCCGAATGAGCGATCTGGTTGAGCGTAAACCCCTCGGGTATGGTCAACCGGTACAGGATGACTTTCCCCTCAATGAGCGTGGCGAGGATTTTTTGGGGTGACTGGCTAGACGAAAGGCGATATTCTCCGATTTTTATCTGTTTATCCAGGCCATTTAAACGGGCAAACAGCCGAAACCTGAACGGTGAATCAATAAACCCTGCATCGGCCAGGCGACGGGCAATGACGCGAAAATTTTCTCCACGGGTGATAATAAACGCAGATGGTTTTGCCTGTCCCGATAGTTGAGTAACCGGGGTTTGCGCATAGTATTTCAAGGCGCCGATTAAAAAAAAACCAATAGCGATGCCAAGGCCGGCGGTCGCAATGATGATGGTTAATATTTTTTTTATTCGAGGTGCCACGCGATATACTTTAAAACCTTCTGGAGATATTTTGCCGATCCGGTAAAAAGATCCTATATGTCAGCCGGAACTGGTTGTCAAAGCCCTATATGCATTTGCGTTTTTGAAAAATTTCGATATGATAACGTCTAAGCTTTGAAACGGGATGCTTAAACAAGGAAATAACCATGCCTCATAACCAAATTGATATATCCGAAGATGGAAAACTGATTGTACCGGACCAACCGAAGATCCCCTATATTGAAGGTGACGGTATCGGGCCTGATATCTGGCAGTCCGCAAAAACTGTTTTAGACGCTGCGGTAAAAAAAGCATATGGAAGCGACCGATCGATTGAATGGGTGGAAATATTAGCTGGTGAAAAGGCGTTTGACCAAACCGGTGAATGGCTTCCTGAAGACACTGTGTCGGCCATTAAAGCGCATCGGGTGGCGATCAAGGGACCGTTAACCACGCCGGTAGGGAAGGGAATTCGCAGCGTCAATGTGGCCTTGCGGCAAATTCTTGATCTTTATGCCTGTATTCGGCCCGTGAAATACATTCCCGGAATTCCCAGTCCGATGAAGCATCCTGGGCAAGTGGATATGATTGTTTTCAGGGAAAACACTGAGGATGTCTATGCCGGCCTTGAATGGGAGGCCGGGTCGGTAGGGGCCGGAAAAGTGATTGATCTGGTTCAATCAGAAACCGGCAAAACGATCCGTCCAGATTCCGGTATCGGCATAAAACCCATGAGCCGGACCGGCAGCCGGCGGCTGGTGAAAATGGCCGTGGAATATGCTGTTGATCATGACAAAACAAGCGTTACGCTGGTGCACAAAGGCAATATTATGAAGTTCACCGAAGGGGCGTTCCGGTCGTGGGGATATGAAGTGGCCCTGGAAGCGTTCGGCGACCAGGTGATCACGGAATCCGATTTGTGGGAAAAATTTAATGGGGAATGCCCGGATGGGCGGGTGGTGATCAAGGACCGCATTGCCGATGCGATGTTTCAGCAGATTTTGTTGCGTCCCGCTGAATACGATGTGCTGGCAACGCCCAACCTGAATGGAGACTATATATCCGATGCCCTGGCGGCCACGGTCGGCGGGCTCGGGCTGGCACCCGGCGCCAATATTGGCAGCGAGTGTGCGCTTTTTGAGGCCACGCATGGGACGGCACCCAAATATGCGGGCCAGGATAAAGTTAATCCCGGTTCGCTTATCTTATCCGGCGCCATGATGCTGGACCATATTGGTTGGGGGGAGGCCGCCGGCCGTATTCGCAATGGTCTGGAAAAAACCGTGGCGCAAAAAACGGTCACCTACGATCTGGCTCGCCAGATGGAAGGTGCCCGGGAAATGAAATGTTCGCAATTTGCCCGGGCGTTGGTTGAAAACCTGTAGGTCGATGGGGCGACCCGTTGACCGGTTACCTTAAAAAAACGGAATAAAACGATATGAAAAAAGAAGATTTTATTCGCGAAATCGTTATCTCTGGCAAGCCCCATACGTTTTACGACATCAATCAATTGGCGGAAAAAGAAATTGCCAATATCGACCGATTGCCTTTTTCCATCAAAATCCTGGTGGAGAATCTGCTCCGACACCTGGATGACACTGTTGTTTCCAAAGAAGATCTGCTGAATATCGCCGGGTGGAAGAAACGCTATGATTTTCCACTTGAGATTCCCCATCATCCCGCCCGGGTGCTAATGCAGGATTTTACCGGGGTGCCGGCCGTGGTGGATCTTGCGGGTATGCGCGATGCCATGGCAGCCATGGGGGGCAAGCCCGATCAGATCAATCCGCTGGTGCCGGTTGATCTGGTGGTAGATCATAGTGTGCAGGTGGATTATTTCGGTACAGATGCTTCTCAGCGTTTGAATGTTGCCAAAGAATACGAGCGAAACGGCGAGCGGTACGGGTTGCTCAAATGGGCCCAGAAGAATTTTGATAACTTCAGGGTGGTGCCGCCTCGCTCCGGTATCTGTCACCAGGTCAACCTGGAGTATTTAGGTCAAACGATCATAACCGCTGAAATGGACGGCAAGACGATGGCCTATCCGGACACCCTGGTGGGGACCGATTCTCACACCACCATGATCAACGGTATCGGTGTGATGGGCTGGGGGGTTGGTGGCATCGAAGCCGAGGCGGTCATGCTGGGCCAGCCTTATTATATGTCGATTCCCGAAGTGATCGGGGTCCGTTTGTCCGGGAAGCTGGCTGCCGGAGTCACGGCAACCGATATGGTGCTCCGCATCACCGAAATGCTTCGGGCGCATAAAGTAGTGGAGAAGTTTGTCGAATTTTTTGGGCCCGGATTAAAACACCTGACCATTCCGGATCGGGCGACCATTTCCAATATGTCCCCCGAATATGGGGCCACCATGGGGTTTTTCCCGGTGGACGAACAGGCCATCACGTATCTGCAATTGACCAACCGGGAAAATCAGGCTGAGGTGGTCAACGCCTGTACCCGGGCGATGGGGCTGTTTAACGATGGAAAGGTAACGCCCGACTATACTGAAATCCTTGAACTGGATTTATCGACGGTAGAGCCGGCTATTGCGGGCCCGGCCCGGCCCCAGGATCGGATCGAGCTAGCGGATGTTAAGAAAACGATTGCGCGGGACTTGGGTAAAGATGATCCGGTCGACAAAGGCACACCACCGAAAAAGCGTTCACGGATCGTCCCAATCAGCGATCCGTTGGTGGAAATTGATTTGAACGGCCAGCAGGTTAAGATCGGAGATGGCAGTATTGTTATCGCCGCCATTACGTCGTGTACCAACACCTCCAATCCGTCTGTCCTGATCGGCGCAGGTCTTTTGGCCAAAAATGCTGTCAAAAAAGGGTTGAAAGTCCCGGCACATGTCAAAACATCCCTGGCGCCGGGTTCCAAAGTGGTCATCGATTACCTGGATGCCGCTGAAATGCGTCCCTATCTGGAGGCATTGGGCTTTCACACCGTTGGCTTTGGGTGTACTACCTGTATTGGTAACAGCGGCCCCCTGTCACCGGAAATCGAACAGGCCGTTAAAACCCATCATTTGAATGTCGCCGCTATTTTATCCGGCAATCGTAATTTCGAGGCACGGATTCACCAGCATGTCCAGTCCAACTTTCTGGCGTCTCCCATGTTGGTGGTCGCGTTTGCGCTGGCCGGCCGGATCGATGTGGATTTCTCCATCGAGCCGGTAGGGATCGATCCCAATGGCACACCGGTATATCTAAACGAGATTTGGCCTGACGATAACGCCATCCAGGATCTGGTGAAAACCCATGTCAAACAGGAATTTTTTGCCACCGAATATGGACGGATTTTTGAAGGCGATGAATATTGGCGAGATCTGGCCGTCGCCGAGGGAACGACCTTTGCCTGGGACCCATCGTCTTCTTATATCAAGTCGCCCCCCTATTTTGATCAATTTTCGCTCCAACCGCCTACGCTCGGCGACATTGTGGATGCGCGGGTGTTATTGACCCTGGGCGATAGCGTGACCACCGATCATATTTCACCGGCTGGTGCCATTGCCAAAGATTATCCGGCCGGTCGTTACCTGATTGATCAGGGACTGACCAAAACGGAATTTAATTCGTATGGCGCCCGGCGAGGAAATCACGAGGTCATGATACGGGGGACATTCGGAAATATCCGGATTAAAAATCAACTGGTTAAAGGTAAAGAGGGCAGTTTCACGATCAAATTTCCCGAAAACAAAGAAATGCCCATTTACGAAGCGTCCGTTGCCTATCAGGCTGAAAACGTGCCATTGGTCGTACTTGGGGGTAAGGAATACGGCACGGGCTCTTCCCGCGACTGGGCGGCCAAGGGGACGGGCCTGTTGGGGGTCCGGGCGGTCATCGCCCGCTCCTTCGAACGGATTCACCGCAGCAATCTGGTGGGAATGGGCGTGCTTCCGCTGGTGTTTAAAGAAGATAAGGGGTATGAAGATCTTGGGCTGGACGGTACGGAAACGTTTTCCATTTCCGGTTTGAAAGATCTGGCGGCCAGAAAGATCTTGAAAGTGGATGTTACGCGGGTGGATGGATCAAAAATGGCCTTTGACGTGACCGTCCGGCTGGACACCGAGGTGGAAGTGGCCTATTATAACCATGGTGGTATTTTACCATATGTCCTTCGGAAGATGTTGAAAGCATAATGTAAGCCGATCAGGAAAGGAAAATACGCATGAAACGGTGTCGACTCGTTTTATCCGGATCAGGTGGCCAGGGCGTGATTACCGCAGCCATTATACTGGCCGAAACGGCCGTGTTGCATGAAAATCTCTATGCCGTCCAATCCCAGGCTTATGGCCCGGAAGCCCGGGGCGGGGCTACCCGGTCGGATGTGATTATCTCTAAGGAGCCGATCAATTTTCCCAAGGTGTACCAGCCCAATGTCCTCGTTTGCCTGACCCAGCAGGCATACAATAAATTTTATCCGATTGTCCGGCCCGGAGGCATGTTGATCACGGATCCCCGGTTTGTAAAGACCGAGATCAAGGCGGATGCAATGCCAAAACAATTACCGATGTACGAAACGGTCATGGAAAAAATCGGTAAACCGATTGTTTTCAACATTTGCATGCTGGGTGCCCTTATATCGTTGATCGAACTCATCAACCCCAAGTCGGTGCGCAAGGTCCTCAAAAAAAGAATCCCGTCGGGGTTTCTCGATTTGAATTATCAAGCATTTGATTACGGGTTGGCCCTTGGCGAGGCCGCCAAAAGTTGATGGCTTCGTAAAAAGCCCAATTTCTGCGTTGCGCTTCATTCCATCGTGATTGCGGCGTACATAAGTACGCCTCATCACATGGAATTCGCGACGCCTTGAACTTGAGCTTTTTACTTTGCCATCGCTTTGATGACTTTTTACGAGTTCATCAGAAGTTGACAGTGCTGAAAAACGAAAATAGAACCTGCTACGATTTTTTCATTCAGGAAATAAGAAAAACGCTTGAGCACTCACCCTTCTTGCCTGGCGACTGACCGCACACAGCAGAGAGAATCTCCCGCCGGATTGTATCTCCATATCCCCTTTTGCCTGAAAAAATGTCCCTATTGCGACTTTTATTCCGTAACTGATTTGTCCAAAAAAGAGGCGTATGTCGAGGCCTTAATCTGGGAGATCGGACGGCGGAATAACCATTCCGATTTTCGATTCGATACTATCTACATTGGCGGCGGTACGCCCTCAACCCTTTCTGCCGGGGAAATTGAACGGGTTTTACAAAAGGCAACATCTACCTACGATATTCTTCCCGCCAGCGAGGTTACTCTAGAGGTCAATCCGGGTACGGTTACCGATAACGAGCTGAAAGCCTATCGACGATCCGGCGTAACCCGCATCAGTATCGGTGTTCAATCGTTCAGTGATCGGATATTGAAAACCCTGGGACGGATACATTCCGCCGGTGAAGTGGCCCATGTGCTGACACAGGTGGTGGATAGTGGTTTTGATCGGGTGGGGGTTGATTTGATATATGGTATTCCGGGCCAGACAATGGATGATTGTCGAAAGGACATAGACCGGGCCACTGAGTTTGGAATTGATCATGTTTCCTGCTACATGCTATCCTTTGAAACGGGAACGGCATTTGAACGAAAAAGGCAAACCGGACAAATGAAGCCCCTGCCAGATGCGCTGGTGGTTGATATGTACGAGATGGTTGTGTCGGAACTGGCCTGCAGGGGATACCGGCAATACGAGGTTTCCAATTTTGCCAGACCCGGTTGCCAGTCTCGGCATAATGTCAAATATTGGGATGACGCGCCATATATCGGCCTTGGCGCGAGTGCGCATTCCTTTGATGGCGAAACACGCTCATGGAATCACCGAGATGTAGATCAATACATTAAATCGATTTCCAATGGCTGCTTGCCCATCGTCGGCAGGGAAGAACTCACAAAATTCCAGCATATGCTCGAAGCCATCTACCTCGGGCTACGCACGACAGCCGGTATTAAGGCGGCTGATTTTGAAGCGCGTTTTCATGTCAAATTTTCAGATTTGTTTGATGATGTGCTGGACGATTTGGATGGGAAAGGACTGATTGAAAAAAATGAGAACCGGCTGGCATTGACCATGGCGGGAATGATGTATCTCGATTCCATTGTCGACCAAATGTCAGATCGAATAGAAGACTTATAAATCAATATTTATTTAAAAAGAAGGAGAATGCAATGAAAATTTTAGTCGGGTATGATCATTCCCAAGCATCTAAGGCGGCGCTACGGGTGGCCGTTGAACATGCAGCGGTATTCAAGGCAAAAGTCTATATTGTCACGTCGTTGATGCAAAATCGTGAATTGACCAGAGAAGAAATTCAGCGGGTGGAAAACCGGCTGCAGACACTGGAAAGATCTTTAAAAAAAGATAAAATACCCTGTGAAGTACACGCCAAAGTAAGCGTGCATTCCGCGGGTGAAAGCCTGCTCGGATATGCCGAAGAAAATGGAATCGATGAAATTTTTGTTGGCGTCAGGAGGCGGTCGCGGGTTGGCAAATTGCTTCTCGGATCCAATTCCCAGTATATTATTTTACAGGCGTCATGTCCGGTAGTGGCGGTGAAATAGAAATTAGGTTTCCGGGAAAAATTTGGATGATGGTATCGGTTGCCCCCTTTGACGACGTATCGTTTGTACGCCTTGCTCAGGGGGCAGCTTTTATCCTTACCAAAAATACGATCTGAAATGATGTAAAACATGGGGCCATCCCCCGCGCCCCTTAACCCGCGAGCTCGCTATTGCCATCGATCCCGATCCACTTGCTGCAAGTCGATATATTCAACTTCGCCGCGTTTATTCACAAAAGAAGTCAACAGCCAGCTGACTATGCTGATCAACAGCGATCCGAAAACGGCTGCCCAGAACCCGGATACACCAAAACCCGATAACAGGACGGATACCATTGTTAAGAGCAGGGCGTTGATGACAAATGTAAATAATCCCAAACTTAAAATATTGATGGGAAGCGTTAAAATCAACAGGATCGGTCGGAAGAACGCATTTAAAAACCCAAGGAGAACCGCGGCGATCAATGCCGAAAAAAATCCAGAGACTCGGATACCATCGATTAAATAGGCGGTTACCAGGATAGATACGGTCAAGATCAACCACCGGATTAACAATCCTTTTCTCATTTTCCCCTCCTCAGGTAAGCCTTATGGCGATATGGATACTTGATTGACCCCGCATCCCTTTCCAATATCACCTGTTTAATGGACGGTGGCCCTTAATTTTCAATAATTGTGGCCGTGTCAGACGACCGTTTCAACAATCGGTTAAACGTTCTTGGTCCTTCCCAGCAGGTGATATGGACGCAGGATACCTTGCCGTTAATCGCTTCAAAAGCGGATTCCATTTTGGCCACCATGCCGCCCTTGATGGTGCCCTCTCCAATCAGGCGGCTGGCTTCTACAATAGACAAGCATTCCTGGGTTTTTTCTCCAACGCAGACACCAGGCACATCGGTGAGATACACCAGATCCGTGCACTGCATTGCCACCGCCAGGGCCGATGCCGCGCTGTCTGCGTTGACATTGTAGCTATGGCCGTTTTTGTCCGCCGAAATCGGGCTGATCACCGGTACCTGATCTTTTTCGAGCGCATCCAGAACCGCTGCCGGGTTGACCTGGCGGATTTCACCTACATATCCAAAATCGTGGCCGTTTCGTTTCAAAGGTCGAACCACAAACAATCCATCGCTTTTACCGGACATTCGCCGGCAGTGAATACCAAAAGATTCCAAGTCGGATGCAATGCGGCGGTTAACGGTTTCCGACAATACCGTTTCAACGATTTTGATATCTTCCGCCTGGGTGACCCGGATGCCATCGATAAATTCAGTGGGCCGTCTGGCGTTTTTTAACGCCGCCGATATTTCCTTGCCGCCCCCGTGGACGATCATTACGTCGGCCTGATGATGCATTTTTATGGCTTCGGCCAGTTCGCGAAATCCATCATGCCCCTCAAACGCCCGGCCGCCGATTTTAATTAGTATTCGTGAGCTCATCTGACTCCACCAAAATCATTTAATAATGGGGTATCTATTCAGCCGCGGATCTGCGCTGATTGTCACTGATATTTTTTCTTTCATTATCAAATACAAATCTTTTAAATTCCGGTTTCTGGCCGAAATTTAATAATATGCCAACTTCAATATTTGTTGCCCTCAAATAATTGATTAATTGCGTTTCATGTGCAGGAGCCAGAGCACGAACGGCCTTTAGCTCAACGATCACTTTTTCGTTTATAATCAAATCTGCCTTAAAATTCCCGATTACTTTACCTCGAAAAACACAGAAATATCTTTTTGCTTTTCAACACATAGTCCCTATCCAGTCAGGACAATGGATAAGGTATTTTCACAGATAGATTCCAGAAATCCATCGCCAGGCTCATGATAAACTTCACAAAAAATTTTAAGCAGAATATCTGTTATTTCTTTATGTTTAAACATAGCTGGGTTTATCTGTGTGAATCTGTGGCAGAATCATTACATAAAGGGTTAATGAGCATTATATCTCAAGAATCATCCCCACTTCATCGCATTTAAAAAATTTAGGGCACCGGCTGCATTCTCCCCAGACTTTCGACGGAAGGCTTTCTCTTTTTTTTCGGACAAATCCCAGGGCTGCAAAAAAATCCTCAGCCAGGGTAAAGGTAAATAAAGTATGAATCCCTAGGCGCTTACCGTCGATTTTTAAAAATTCGATTAATTTTTTGCCCAGCCCCATATTCTGGCAATCCGGATGGATGGCCGTCGATCGAATTTCGGCCACATCTTCCCATAAGACATGTAGGCTGGCACAGGCAATGATCCGGCTGACGCGATCATCGGATGAACCGGTTGGGTCAGCCGATGGCTCATCTGCCACGGCAACAACAAAATCCCTGATATTTTCATATATATACTGCGGGCCTCGGGGAAGCATCAAGTTTTGCCCGGCAAACCCGTTGACCAGATCAAGGATGTCCCGCACATCGGAAATAGTCGCTTTTCGAAGGGAAAAGGTGATATTGCCGGTATCCTTTCCATTCGGCACCAGGTATGGGTCCCGGGTGCGTTTTTTCTCGGGTAACGGGTTGGGTGGTACATCAAAACAGTCGGTGTTGCTCATCGGTTGTTTATCCTCATTCACCTTTGTATCCATGCAAATCATATCAACATTTGTTTACTGTTACCGTCATACTATAATCATGATAAAAAGAAAGCCAAAAATTCAGGATAGCCCCATATAAACAGCCAGGGATTTTAGCAGGGTAGTGGCAGCCCGAAAATATCCAGTGAGTTGAGAGATAAGGGCTTTGCGGTTAGCAAGAATCGTGTGGCTCGACGGATGAAATCGGCCGGTTTGCGGTCGATCGTCCGCCGTAAGTTTCGAGCGACAACCGATTCGACGCATAAGTATCCGGTTGCCCCCAACCTTCTGCAACGCGATTTTTCGGCTAATGAATCGAATACGGTGTGGGTATCAGATATTACCTACATCGCCACCCGGAATGGCTGGCTGTATTTGACAGTGTTTCTTGACCTGTTTTCGCGGAAAGTTGTTGGATGGGCTCTTAGCAGCTCGCTGGGTAGCTAAATGGTCCAGACAGCCCTTCTTCGGGCTATCCGGAATCGACGTCCAGGAGCCGGCCTGACCATTCATTCGGATCGCGGGGTCCAGTATGCCTGCCATGATTTCAAAAAGTTGTTGAAAAAGCATAATTTCGTCCAAAGTATGAGCCGTAAAGGGAACTGCTGGGAGCGCGAAGCCGGCCCTTGGGGTACAACGCTGTCGCCGAATCATTCTTTAGCATCATTAAATCGGAACTAATCCATCATGAGCGATTTATCGGCCCTAAAGACACTTTGCCGGCTATCTTTGAGTATATTGAGGTCTATTACAATCGAAAACGAAAACATTCAACATTCGGATACCAAACTCCAGATCAGTTTGAGCAGCCTATAAAATCAGCAGTTTGCTTTTAACCTTGTCCACTTTTTTAGGGAAAATCCAGGGTAAAGCGGCGCCAAAAAACGATAGAGGCCCGGGATTTAGGCCGACTGGAAGAAGTGATTACCAAATCCAGAAAACGTTTTAACATGTTGGATGATGTCGAAATAATCAGTTGTTATGAAGCTGGGCGCGATGGTTTCTGGCTGCATCGATATCTGGAAAGTATGGGAATAATAAATTATGTGGTTGACTCATCGAGCATTGAAGTGAGTCGGCGTTACCGAAGGGTTAAAACGGATCGAATTGACGTCCTTAAATTGCACAGCATGCTTATCCGCTATGTTTATGGTGAGACAAAGCTCTGGCGTGTTTTGCATATCCCGTCACTAAAGGATGAAGATGACAAAAGAATCAACCGGGAAATAAAGCGGTTAAAAAAAGAGAGAACCGGCCATACTAACAGGATCAAATCGCTACTGATATTGCATGGAATCAAGATGAATATTACGCGTGATTTCATAGCTGATCTCGAAGAAAAAACGCAATGGAATAGCGACAAGTTACCGGTAAACATTAAAAGGGAAATTATACGGGAATATCACCGGTATGGGTTGATCCAGGTCCAATTAGCCGAATTGGATGGGGAGAAAAAGAAGATTCTTGGGGATAATGGTGATAAAGCAAAGAAAGTGATCACCATGCAGCGGTTGCGAGGTGTTGGCCCGATCAGTCCATGGGATCTTGTGTTTGAATATTTTGGGTGGCGTATTTTCAATAATGGAAAAGAAGTGAGGGCTTCAGCCGGATTGGCCCCGACGCCTTACGATAGTGGGGAATCTCAAAAGGAACAGGGGATCAGCAAGGCAGGGAACAAGTATGTACGGTCCACGATGATAGAATTGGCCTGGTCGTGGATACGCTATCAACCCCAAAACCCGATTAGCCGTTGGTT
>JAUTBQ010145401.1:0-14923 GCA_032361185.1 Lepetodrilus ovalis | reverse complement strand
ATAAAACACAAGGTCAGACGTGGATCCCATTTTTATTTTCGTTATTTTCCTGGATTTCAATATTTTATTTGTTTATGTTTCAAAGAAGGAAATTTGGCATTACTTTACATTTCACTTCAATGCATTCAATGAAATTAAGTAACCAATCACATTACAATGAATGATTTTGAAACAGGAAGTACGTTTCAAGTACGTTGAAAAGCACATGGTAGGTAAATGCAAGGACATGCATTGACCCCCAACTTCCACATTTTGTCAAGGGAGCACTGTATTTGAAATACTTATTCCGAAAGTTGAAAGAGTGTAAATTTCTACCAAATATTTTTACACCATAAAAGAACACAATTCTATGATGTCGAAAAAGAAAGAAAATGGTTTGCAAATAAACATATCCCAGTGGATATATTTGAAATCTAAATATATTGGGATGATTAGCAAAAGTAAAAGATCATTGAACGTGAGCATTACTGCAGAATATTTGTTTGGAGTTACTTCCCTTTTGACTGAACCACCAAGCCACTGCTTTCATTACATTGTAGTATGTTATCGGTAGTCGGCTGAACTGAATTATTCTATTCTATTATGTAATGGTGTGAATAGCCAGGGTGTTGCATGAAGTGTTATAAACATGAATAATAACAGAAAGGACTGGTAGTCGCTGTGTATGGGTAAAATATCCCCATTGCGACGTAAAGAATTATTTCATTGATTCATTACAAAGCCCAAAATTATCTGTATGTTGTTTTGTTATAAATATTCAGCAGTAATCATTGTGGCTAGATTGTATTCAACATTCAGCTTTAGGCAACTGGAGCTCTGGAGCAGTTACTGTTATAAGTCAAACATTGTGAGAGTATTTAGGATGTTCAATGTGGACCTGAATCAATAGATAGTTACTGTTATAAGTCAAACATTGTGAGAGTATTTAGGATGTTCAATGTAGACCTGAATCAATAGATAGTTACTGTTATAAGTCAAACATTGTGAGAGTGTTTAGGATGTTCAATGTGGACCTGAATCAATAGATAGTCCTCCGTCTGCTGGTGACATGTGCCATGGTATTTCTCTTTCACAATCAACATCGACCACAAACCAATGCGAGCAGCGGTTTTGGTATTTTAAGGGGAAGTAACTTGAAAATAAACTTGCGTGGGTAGGCCCGTTCTATTCTGCAAAGGAAGTTGAAGCTGGAAGTACGTTATGTAGAGATTGTATTTGTTTGTGTGTAATTTGGCAGCAGTCTCAAATGTATGATATTATGTTTGCTTCAATGATGATATATGTGTCATCTATTTCATTTTCATCACCTCCAAATTCATTTTTCATGTTTGTGATGTTCTCACGGGAAGGCAACTACTATTTACTAGTATTTTAAGGAAATGTAAACTTTTTTTTAGGAAGTAACTTATTTGGTTATGATATTGTAAATTGAGATTAAACGTAAAACTGAAACTTTTCCAATTTCTTCCTCTTCAGTGGAACCCGGACGCTATAAAGGTTCCGCCATATTTACTCATCGCTGTCGTGCAAATTATTTCGTAAACTTGGTGTTATGGTTGCTGTGAACTAAGAACCTTATCGAATGTTTTATTTTCTCCTTTCGTTTAGTTTGACTTTTGCGTGCCCTAATTCTCGTCAATTTTTTTTTTAATGAAACTAGTGATGTAATTTTATAACCGAGGTATAAGAACGTATTTAAGCACTAAAACACTGACAAGTTTGCAAACAGATATTTTATTTTATTTTATTTTAATGTAATGCTATGTTTTTTGTCCATTTAAAAATAATACCAATGTTTTGATGACATCACTAATCAGGAAATAATGTTCATTTTTATCATTCATCAAGGCATATTTTCCTTCATTGTTTACACTAAATACCATTAGAATAATCCAACCATGTATAGGGTCCGATTTCAAGTTAGGGCTGGAAAGTGAAAATCACTGCTAACTAACAGTTGGCTATTCAATTGAAGTCATGCACCATGTATTTCTATATGTCATTGTTGTATGAAACCATACTTCACATTTAGAAAATAGATGGGTTTTTTCGGACTGTCTAATAGGCACCTGAGTCTACTGCATAGCCATCTTGTCTGGCGACTTCTTTCCTAAACTCTGGAACTTTTCGGATGTGCATGATCTCATTACCAATAGCACTACAAACAGTAGAAACTAATTTATTGCATAATTAGATATGTAATTGTCGCGTATGGGTGAACGATTCCTGCTGCGACGTAAAGCAACAACTCTCTCATTCAGTTCAAATACTACTTTATAGATGTGGTCTCTTTGCACTAAGTGAAGTTGACAGCAATACACATGATTCAAACATTTCCAATATAAATTTAGATATGGTAATTGCGCCAATCGATGCAGTTAGGATTCCATAATGCCAAATGTATGCAGCAAATATTTCTGCTATTGCACAAGCTAGTAACTGGTAGTGTTGGAGAAGCAAATGCAATGCTATAGAAAGTCATGCTTTTTACTATGATAGCAATTCTTTATATGTGCTGTCGAGAAACACATTAATGTGCAAAAAGTTACATACAGCACCATTTTATTTCTTTTAATATTGTAGAGACTGTTGGGCAAACCAGTCCACAAATCAACAAATAAAAAATATTTAACTTAATGATATTGTAACGCAATTCTACTTAGTTATATCATGTATAAATAAGGAAAATATTGTTGAAAACTGGTTCAGCCATCTATTGTTTTCCTACTTCATCTCCTCCCTGTCAGCAGCTGAATGCACATTGCATGCACATATTTCATTCCTAGTAGATAGAGAGTCAAGCATATACCATGTCTGTACATATATATCGACTATTCACTGACTGTGTTAAACTAAAGGCATGTTTGTGGAGTCGGGATACCAATTCTTATCCAGATAGATGGATTATATTTCATCACTTTGTTGTCATGTGCATCATATACAAACTATTATCATTCATTTTGTCCTGGTAAGTTTGCTGTTTTCAAGAATGTATAATGTTTATTTTTTTGTAAAGTTGTTATGACATATGAAGTAAACTTATTTGTCTAGAAGTGTTTTAATGTGTACTGTATATTATATGGTTTTGTTTTAACATGTCTACATTTCATTGCAGCCAATTTCTCTTATGGCAATGATACACCAGATTTCCTGAAGACGAGGAAAGGTGAGATAGCATTGGTGTTACTGCTTCCCTACATAGTACAGTACTACATTTGCTGGTTGAATGACTTATGTAGCACTACATAGTAAAAACTACTGTAGACATAACTGGCTCTAGGATCACTAGAGTTATCTCCCTTGTCTATAGCTGTCTGCTGGTAGTTTAGCTGAGTATTGACTTGACTTGTATGATCATATTGCCACATTACCACACATGTATCATTCAATACCGCATACATCTGCATTCATGACCTCTAGAGTTACTTCCCTTGTGGTTGCAGTGTCGTCGTCGGGCAGTGGGATGTTGGCACTGGCACAGGGAACGCAGCGAGTGGTGAAGGTCCGACGTAACTCCTCCCCCAGCCGGACCCGTAACCTGGAGGCCGTCAGGATGAGTGCCTTCCCGGCGGGCAAGCCCCGCCCACCTAACGAGATGGAGAAAATTGAGCGAGATGATTGGCCAGGGCCGGCTTCACCAGCAGCAATACTCCCAGAGATTTGTAAGGACATTTTACTTGTTTTTTTTTTCTATCAGGTATATGCCTATATGTGTAACTAGATGAATACAAGAGTATAACTGACTAGTAAAGATCCTTGCTAGTGAGATCAGACTGTACATGGGTATATTGTGTTGGCAGTGAGAGAGAGGCGGCGAAGTCGAGGCGAGAAGGATGATGACGATGAAGATGAAATTCCAGAGGATCCAAAGATCAGACGAGAAATGGAAGAGATCTCCAAGCTGAAGGACAAGTCGGGCATCGGCTCTGTGATATACCGGGAACTGGCAGAGAGGAAAGCGTTGCCGAAGAAGCCCATGGATCCGTGGTTGTCATCGCGGGTGCCGAGTGCCAAATATATCCCCCGGTATGGGACGCGGTTCCAGTCGCCCATGTTTGCTTGTGAGTACCCCAGTGCAAGTATTCAGCATGTCAGTACACACTGTCTATGACAATGACTAAATATGTGTAGTAGCCATTCTCACGTCTGACTCTTTTCGCAATTTGAGCAACATTTTTTTATGTGCCAAGAAAGAATACATTTGTTCATTATTACCTTGTTAAATACAGATTGCATTAGTTGTTGGGATTCTCAACCTCTGCAGCAATAAATGTACATAAAGTGCATATTTTCAGGCTATGAACTGAAATTGACCAATAATGTAGTCATAAATGCTAATAGTCGGCAGTATAAATGACATACTATCTGTAATATCACATTAATCTCAAATTTTCAGCTCCATCAAGGTTTTTGGACCGGCCTCGGTATGCGTGGGACGACATCGATGTGCGAGGTTACAGATCGCTGTCTGGAGTGGGATACAACTACTCGCAGATTGCATGTACGGACTCGTCCCAGCCTTGTTTACACGGCTGTCTTCTATGTATTCCATGCCTTGGATGTAGTGACGAGTAAATCATTTAGCTTGTACATACACGTAGTTGCAAATGTTTTAAAGATTCCTTCAGCGATGTTATACTACATGATCACTCACTTGTTGGACATACACACACAGACAGAAATGAGCCTGTCGGTTGTAAGATGATGCATCGATGACTAGTTGGATTTGTACTTCGGGTACATTTCCCAAGGCTCTTTGAAATGTGTTGTCATGTCTCACTTCTCTTGTACGATTAATTTACATGGAAAATCTATGTTGTTATTGCAGCACCGAAGCCTGGATATGGTCCGTCATATGTCACTCCAAGGGCCGCTACTCTGCCTCTGTGGGGAATGTTCGGAGCACGAGATGATTTCGTAAGTTTAAAAATAATAATAAGCTGAACATTTATGTTGACGAACTCCACGCTCGAAAACTATATATAGGAACCAAGATTAAACCATGAGGAATGCACCAAACACTATTGCAGTGCACTGCTGCACATTTTTCTTCGGGGTCATTTTCAATATATATATGCGACTAACCCAGGAAATATGGTATTGACTTGAGGTACATAGACATTGTCTGCTTTCCAGGGCCTCGTTCATATAGACAGAGACGAACCCACACAAAATGGAGATCGCAGATCACCACGTAAGTTGTAATTCAAGGTTTAGGGTGTGATTGCCAAAGACTGTCATGTTTTTAATGTTAGTATTTTTTTCTTAAATAATAAATGTATTGCTTGTAAATTTCATGTGAATTTTAGCAATCTGTTGGTTACTTGTAAAGATAAGTTGTTGTGTGGGTGAGATATTCCTGAAATGCACAAAGTCATTCATTCATTGTTGACACAACGTTTGAGAAAATATGTATTATTTCTCATTTATATTTGATCTCATTTCAGATACATCAAGCTCTACAATGAATACAGAAGGCTTGCCTAAGGTAAACTTACAATGACACGAGATAGGTCCAGCGAATACAATATAGTGTATATCTTGTTAGTCTTACAATGTTTGTGGTTTGTGTCATGAAGTCAACCAGTGATTACAAGAAACAATTGCTATTTTCGACAACTGAACTGGTGTTCGTCAATACAGTCAGATGACATGTTTTTGTATTTTGTTGCTTTACATTAGCACTGCTGTAAGTTGTGTTTTAGACAGTCTGTAATGTGTTTGTTGTGTTTCTGGCATAGTAACGTGACTGTCGTGACTCGTGTTTCAGCGTGAGCCGCGGGTGTGGGGAATCAGCGGGGTGACAGGTCACGACGGGCCCTCCATATCGCTGTTGAAACTACAGAAGAGCACATGGCACACCGAAGCGGAGCCACCTGTATATTGCTACGACAAATTGAAGATAACTAACTTTGATCTACCTAAAGATGTCGACACGAATCATTTAGAAGTGAGTATGGTTGCCTGTTAAGATCTATATTTGACAAGTCAAAATGTCTGTTACAGATATAGGTCTGGCACCAGGTTTTCATGTGTGCATGAAGAATGTGGGTTTTTTTATTTCATGGGTTAAACATTAACCAGTTATCCATTTCATAATAATTTTCTATGTAAATTCATAATCTCGGATATTAAAATGTGATTAGATGTTGTCGCATATGGGTGAAATATTTCCACAGTAACGTAAAGCTATTAAATGCTATTAAATGGAATATAATTCAGTAGTATTTATTCATTCTGTTATTCTTGTTATTTCAGATACATTTAGCTGAGGAAGACTTCCTAAGTATATTTGACATGCCTAGAGAAAAGTTCTATAGACTTGCTGAATGGAAGCGGAATGATATTAAAAGAAAACACCACTTATACTGATACAATAGTGTATTTCCCAATCAACAATCACCCAATCATAGGCATTTATTGTTTCAATATATACGTCCAGTGCGCAAGTTGATCACCATCTACGTACATGCCTTTTTGTGTAGCTCGCCGGGTTAACGGAGAGAAAGATTACCAATCAGCTGCTAATTTTGCTGTTGAAAGTCGGGAGTAGCTACTGTGCAAGGGGAGAGCACTCTAAATTCCCACATGTCGAGGGAAGCAATCACTGTAATAGGCGGTTACACATTTCATTATGATTCATGGACCCTTTGAACACCCAGCTGAGGAGAGAAGAGGAGTAAAATGATGGAAGGAGTGTTGAAGTGCTGAAAGTGTGACAGATATGGTTGTACTCCCTTCTAAGGACGACTATCCTGGTTGGCATTACAGACGTAGGATCACTGAGAACATTGGAAAGTGCTATTTGAGATCATTTCCTTTTCCTGCACCCCCGAGAACTATGGAAGTAAATAATCAGTGTCTTGCACGGTCGGATGTTCCGTACTCTCGTCAGGAGGAGACAACTCATGTAAACAATTGCACCTCGCATCTAATGATCATGAGTGTTATGGTGTCATTTTCAAACTCTCAAAATTGCTTCACGATGCGAGAGCATAATATTGCATTCTTTCTACTGAGCAGGAGTTGGTGTTATTGTGCAGAGACGGACGCTGTGAAGAGTACTGCTGCGCTGCCCATGCTTGCGTTAGTCGCAACAACACTTCATTTCCATAACCAGTGGCAGTTTTGCAGCAGTGCAAGAAGATTATTATATATATACAGTATATCTAAACTTTGTGAAATGTCTTCTATGAAAATGATAATCAGAGTATATGGTAAGGTTTTATTTTGCTATATTTAGTTTTCATAGGTTGTGTTTTACATGGCAAAGCAGATAACATTTTCTCTGTAATATGATAATTTAATAATTGTTTCATCGTCTATGGCATGCTTGAATATCAGCTGTTTGTATTCAACTAAATTCATTTAGAAACATTTGTTATGAAACAAAAGTCATATTTTATCATCTGCGGGTCATGCCAGAGTCTAGCTGGAATTCTGTGGCTTAAATACAATGCTTTCTTTCTATTCTATTCATCCCACATGGAATGAATGCATCGTCTATCATTGGTTGTGCTTTCAAAGAAGTCTGCATTTAATGATTTATTTATTCCCACTTGAGAAGTAGTTGTGTGCAGGTATGATCCTGTGTTGTGTAGCCTGTACACTGACCTACTGCAGGGGGCGCTGCTATCAGTGTACACCCGTAACCATGGTGACTATTATATCCATTGCATATTTGTACATAACACTCAGTGCATAATCACCACACTTACCTTTATAACATGAAGCTTGGAATAGACGCACTACCACAGCTTTCATGCTGTATTTAAGAACAAATGTGGTATATGCTCTTGAATTCTCTAGATCTACTTTCTTTATTTAATTATTTTCTTTTTTTTCCTTCCCCAGTTTAAAGTTAATCAATACATGGACCAAACTTTTTTATTTTCCCGAATGTAAAATTCACATATTTACTGGACAGAAATTTGAAAATGGCATCTTACATGGACATTTTATCTTTATCTATGATCTTATTGAATTTAATTGTCAAGTATGGGCGAAAGATTCACACTGCAATGTAAAATAATATCTTGCTCACTATTTATTGAATTTAAGTAAATCATACACTAAGATGATTTTTTTTGGAAGCTACTTACATCAGCAGTTTTTCCAGTCAAGCTACTGTTAGTAGTCATATACAAAGTAAATATATCTATTAAACGAGTAAAATATTGATCCATAGTTTTACGATGTCACGATAATTGAGTTGTTGCTGGTTCTTGTAGTCGGGTCGTAACATGCGCGAGGTTGGGACCCAGTGTATATCGGTGCCTACACACGTAGATCTGTACATAACTACGTCATTACTTTGACTGCGCACAGGGAGACTGGGTTGTGTACAGGTGTGTACAGCAGGGGAAGAATGGCAGTCTTATGCTGCATTTTATAGCATGAATATATTGGAAAATTATGAACAGTGTAAGTAATTGTCTCAATTTGATCATTGGCAACCATGTATGTAATCGGATGCCAACACTTGGAAGTTGTCCTTATAATCATGGTCATGGTATTTGAGAATTTCCGAAGGTGAGAATGTCGATTTACTTTTTAAAGTAATACTTTTGGTTGTTCTGGGTTTTCCTTCTCACTAAGAAGGGGCCATGTTCTGAAGCTATTGTTTGTGTAACAACATCATTAAGCCTTCAGGAATTAATATTTTGCTCTTTTTGGATCAGCAAGTTTTTGTCTACGAAGGCCTAACTATGTTGTTACGTTTACGGCAGTTTGACGAGCATGGCCATAGGGCCTGTTGCACAACGCTCTTGTAGGCTACAACTATTGTGGCGGGAGCCCAGTTACAACTATTGTAGCACTACAAGAGTGTCGTGCAACAGGTCCCTGTCAGTGTGACAGATAAACTGAAAGTTTTCCAGTAATACAGTATTTAGAACGAAAATACAGATTATTCAAAACATTTAAGAACCAATAGTATGCTAAATTGTATTCTATTTGGTGTAACTATTGATAGTTGATAGGACAACATTATCTATTGCCAGGCAGATTGGTGTTTATTACGTCACTGATGTCTGACAGAAGTAAACTGGATTGAATGATTCTTGTTCTGATTTGGTGCTTTTTATGATTGTAGATTTTTATGTATGTTTATATGGAAATGTTTGTGAATAATGTGAACCAACCATTTGAAAATGGACTCTACTACTCATTAATTTAAAACAAACCCAGTAGAGTTCATTTTGAGAAGGGGGTTGATTGCCTGTTTTGTGTAATGTGTTGATATTCCAAGAAAAACGTCCCATTTTGTCAAGTCCATTGTTGAATGTTGATGCTTTGTATATTTTGTTGAAGTATGTATGTGTTTTAGAGTTTTGTTATTTCCACTATTCCTTCCCTTCATGTGTACATGTGATATTCAGTCCTTAGTGTTGTGGCTAGCGTCTTCAAGCTTCACATGACCTCAACCTTGAGAAAGAAAATGTAAAACCAATACAGCAGCAGCTTTTTTTTTAAATTTGAGAGAGCTGACTACCATGCTGGCATTGAAAGGCAATTACATTTATTTATTAAAATAATATCTTTGTTGTCTTGGTGTAACAACTAAAGAGAAAAAGAAATAATTGCAATATATAATGTTATGTGAATAAGTTGGTTGTTATGGTTTTGTGATAAAACTGTCATTCAGGAATATTTCCTATTAAATTGTGCATGTTTTGCCTGCAGATACCATTATATTCCTTTATATCAATGTAATGCTTGCTAGCCAGGCCGATGGACAATCGCTTTACCATATCACAGCAGTTGATGCAGAAAGTGTAGTTTTATTTTGAAGTTTTATCTGATATTATTTTGCAATTTCTTCACTGGTAGTAGCAACACCAAGTGGAGCATCTACATTGAGTATTATAATGAATCTGTTCTAAGTCAACCATTTTATCACGTCTTAGTTGTTATGGTCAACCAATTATGAATATATAATGTTAATTATAAAGGGAACCACATATATTTAACTTAAGGCCACGATTAAATCGCCTTGTTCAGTGCAATATCCATATCCATTATATCTTGTCTTGTTCATATGATTATGAATAATATTTGATTATTTTAATCTGATGAGAGTCATGTTATTCCATGTGAAAGTCTGCACAATACCAAAATGTTTAAATCTTTGTCAAAGATGCGACTTTCACAGTAATGATTTGGAAATTTAGTAATTTAGTGCTGAGACATATATCAAACATATTTGTCTGTGATTGTGGTACTGTCAGATTTGTACCTACTGTATATCCAGATCGGAGCTTTGTTAGTGCGCCAATTTTATGCCACCATTTTTTATTATTTTCCCTCTCCGCCTGGAGTTTTCTTGACAAGTGACCAAGGTCACAGTTTAACCCTGTCTCAGCTGGAGTTGACTGGCACAGATATTGTTCTTTTGGGCATCTCCGGTTGCCTCCTGCATTGACAGAGTTAAGAAAATGTGACCATTTACTTTCCAAGAAGTTTTCAGAAGATATTTTGCTAGTCCCATTGTATAGTGTACAAAGTATTGATGAGTTCGCTCAGTGATGGCAGTTGTTACATGGCGAGTGTCACATGTTGTTGGCATGTCAAATTACAAGGTTCAGTCTATCCAGTTGATTTATTAATGTCTGATCTTTCTAAACAGTAAGCCCTTCTCTTTTTATCAAGGAGTATCAAAACCATAAAGTCCCAATATCGATTGAAGAATGTAAACATCCTTTATGAACACATTAACCCTCTCCCTGCTGGATTATGCACAGGCATCGCTCTTTATGGCATCACCAGTTGCCTCCAACATGTAGAGGGTTAAAAAGTCCCGAAACTTTAGATGCAGATTCATATTGATATAAAATTTGAGATTTCTATGTAAAACATGATGACCACTTGTAAACACAGTTTAACCCTCTGATGGCCAGACTCTTCTGTCTATGGAGTCAGTGTTGAGAATGACCATGTGTGTACATTGATACAGCCGTTTGCTTCGCTTTGTGCGAGATAATCACCCAGTCCACGCTGTCAGCAGATTGGCTTTATATGCAAAAAATAAAATGGATTCCTTCTCTTTGTGAGTATTTTGTCATGTGTGGAGCTTGATAATGTGTGGGTAAATAAGCATTCGAAATTAAATGACACCAGATGTGTTTTCCACTACCCAGGGCTTCCAATGAAAACTGTCATCAGAAACTGCAAAACATTTATATCATTGGAAAACATAATCTGCATCACGTAGATCATTCACCACCTAAAATCACTGCCATATCAAATGTATGGCAGATTCCATTTTATCAAGCTATGACGAATGATACAGATATGGATTTTCAGTCACTAAATATAACTTGTAGGTTTCTACATACCGGTAGTTGGAGTGTGAATGTGTTGTGGTTTCTGATGGCAGTCTTGGTTCAATTCGGTAGGTGTGATACCAAAGGATCAAAGATGAGAAATTGAAGCCACCTTTCTACTATTAGCTTGTTATTCTACTTGTTTTTGCTAATCTACTTGTAGCAATATGAAACAGATCTCCATATTGATGCCATTTCTCTACACAATGATGATATAGATCTAGTGACGTTGGAGGAAATGTGTCGTAAAAATAATTTGCATTCCATTCCGTCCCAAACATGACATTTTTCAGGTGCAAACGCCCTCGTCCATGAAAGCAAGAATGCAAATTTTCAATACACTGGTTGAGACTTGCCTAGAACAAAACTGATTGACGGACACAGCCTAAAAATATCATAAACACCAATTATGTATATATTATGAATATTTATTTCTCCGTGGTGATTGGTTGGTATATAAAAGGGTCAGATCAACAGCAAGCCATACAATGAGGAATTAATATGCAAAATTATTGCATACAAAATCTGATTATGATGCATCTCTAAGCAACAGTTGCTATAGCAACAAGTTGAGTAAACAAGAAGAGTTTTGATCTTTGCACATATTTACAAGCTTTGCTACGTACATGTACAATAAACACACTCATCTGCTTAAGCCTGATATAAACACTGATCAATATAAATATGGAAATGGTTTCTTCAAAAGCGTATTTTATACGTTCCTAAAACGGAATAACTTATATTGACATCGTAGCCTGGCTATCAATTAAATTGGGTATTGTCTGTAAAAAATGAAGATTTTTTTTCAGAATGTAATTTACTTGCAAAAGTAAGAATAATTACATTGAAATTTGTAAGTGTGGGTGTATGAGCAGTGATATGAATTAGATGTTTGTGAATCATGATTGATTTCTAAAAGCTTTCTAAAAATTAACAATTATTTTAAATGGATAAAAGTGGTTTCTAGAAATGAAATGAATAATTGTATTTGAATATGAAAACATAAAATGAGATAATGAAAAATGTAAAAACTTGAAATGTGCGACTTTTACAGAATTTAAAATCCATTTTCTAAATTTAAACAATTAATGAGACCATATTTCTTGTTATAAACTGCAAGTAACGAATGCAAAAACATTACCAACCAAGGTCTGTAATTGTACATAAACAATAAATATGCACAGTAAAGTCCTTGTGGGACAGAATGGTAACCATGTCAACAATTATAGAGAACTATGGTGCATATTCGACACAAACGTGACAAGTAATAGTTTACTAACGACTGCTATGATAAGTGGAGTCTTTACTAATAAACAAAACTAATTCTTTGCAATATGTTGTTACAATGTTAGAGATGCACTGTACATTTATGATGACAACACTTGCTACATTCAATCCACATATATAGCACTAGGTTTTAGATACAAATACAGGTACAAAATATAGATATGGACAGATTTGTGAACATGTCTGAAGGCTTGAGCAAAATACTGTATTTTAAAGGCAGACAATGGCCACAACCTGGAGAGCAGTAGACGCGGACAGACTGTAGACAACCAATGTCTCTACCTTGCATTACTTGGCACCACCAGTGCTTGCTTGATGCCGTCATACATAACCTTATTAGTTGACAGCTGACAGTATAGGGTGTGGCTATATGTATAACAAGATACAAGGCTACACTATTTGTTTAGTGACTAGTGCATGTACAGTGTCCCCTCGATATAAAGCTGTATTTGGGGTCCATGACATACCCCCAGCCTTATAGTACCAGCCTTATATAATAGTGCAGGTAAATAACAAAAAATAAAAATGGGGTCCACATCTGACCCAGCCTTGTATCCGAATCCGCTCTGTATCGAACAGCCTTATATCGAGGGGGCACTGTATTTGATATCTAATGCCGTGAAAGGAAATGTAAGTTACTTGGCCTTAAATAGCTATCATATCTTGACATTGTGATATCAATACCTGTGTAGGTGCTGTATATTGGTACATGTACCATTAAAAAAAAAAGATAAAATATTTTACAATTAGAAACTTACATTGTGTGTCTCCCACCCATGTTAAACTATTGCACTTTGCCATAATATTGTACCATAGCACGCAGCATGTTAGGATTCATGGAAGTACTTGCACTATATACCTACTTATTATTATTATTATTACTATTTGGTGGTATTGCAGTTATATGGTATCCAGTCGGTCACACACAATGACTATATGAAAGGCCAAGTATTATTCATAGATTAAGAAGTACATCTGTGCAATTGTCTGAAAATAATACATTAAAAAATAGTTTGCATTTGGCAATGATGTGAAGCCACAGGACGCACGACTGCATAGATACAACACTACAGCGAGAAGACTACATATGAAATACACATTTAACCCTTTCAGTGCCACTTCTGAATATCCAAATAAATACTGTACTGGACATATTTCACAGGATATCTCCTAACATGTCAAAATGAGCCAGCATTGAAAGAGTTAAAAAGAAAACATCCCAGTGTTATATGGGCTACTGACAGCACAGTATCAAATGTCACAGAAATGGAAGTATGAAAAGTTGGTTTCCTAAATTTACTGGCCAAAAAAATAAAGAACTTGTATATAAAAGAATTGATAACTAATCTTGATTGTTCATCTTGATCCATTTTCATTTTCTTGCAATGCCGTTTATATCTGACAAACTTTATAGTTGACACATTAATGTGTGTCATTCAAACATGTAATTATTATCCAATGGAACAGTAAACATAGGAAAGACAACTCTGGTAGCACCGTATGAAAGTATAAAAAAATCATGATACATGAAATGAAACATAAAATGTACACCATAGCAAATATACACAGGTGATCTCCTATCTTACAAGTTACAATGTGTAAGTTAATTACACAACCAGGACAGTGATGCCTGGACATCTGTTGGCATGGTTACATGGAGGTCAGGATTGGAGGTCAAGGTCAACAGAGGTCAAGGTTGAGGTGTTGTATCTGATACATCCATGTTAAGATTAATAGTTGACATGTTTCACTATCTATGGGTATAAAACCCATATTTATGACAGTTACAATGATGATGTTCTAGAAATATACCTAATATATAATTAGTGACAATGTTCTAGAATCTATATATATGATAGAATCTAGATATACGATCAGTGACAACCTTCAGTTTGTCAGCTGCAAAGGAATTCTATGAGATTTCACAGCAGCACACAATTGATAACATTTTCTTATGCATAATAGATCTGCTAAAAGCCCTACCAGGACATTGATGTAATCTTGTATAAATAAATAAAACATGAATTATGCATAAAAAGTGATTAACAATATGAATTATCAATCTTGTGTTTTTGTAGTTTACTGTATACTTATACACTAACATTACATACAGTAGTTACATAATCTAAACTGGCCTGAAAGTTAACATTGGTTAGACTAAAGTTAACATTGGTTAGACTAAAGTTAACATTGGTTAGACTAAAGAAAAATAAAAGCAGAGATTCTGAAACTATGGAATACTATTAGTTATTTCGATTGTTCACGGGTGATACGGTGTCATGTCGGTCGGCAAGATTCCGTATTTCCTGAGG
>JAUTBQ010145290.1:0-14933 GCA_032361185.1 Lepetodrilus ovalis | reverse complement strand
CTGTTTTCCGCCCGAAACCATCAGCTAATAATAATATGAGCCAATCAAATTCCTTATAATGTTGAACACGCGAAACCTCTCGTAGAGTGACAGCGTATAGTACAGACTGATGTGCTATCGCTGTCAGGAGAGCATGATATTTCTGTGGCACCATTGGAAACTATAGTCTTTGGCAATGGTATAAAGCCTTTATTTCCAGAATGTAATGTAAAAACAAGCTACATGGCTAATGTTATTCTCTCTCTCTCTCTCTCTCTCTCTCTCTCTCTCTCTCTCTCTCTCTCTCTCTCTCTCTCTCCCTCTCTCTCTTCTGTCGTATCCGAATCATTCTTTAGAATTGCAATGCTTTGTAGCAGTGTATGTATATAATGCTATATTTTTCTCTCCTAATATTCCACTTCATCGGATGAAATATTCGTAGTATTTATCGAGATAAACGCATCTAATGTAACATATATGGTATATATGCATGTGAGTTATATTAGTGGAAGAATCTAGGAAGTGACTTTAAACCCGAAACCAGCTAACCAATAACTTGTAGTGAAAGTAAACATATCAAGTAACACAAGTAGTATAAAGAAAGCAATGAGTGTGTACTAGTATCCTTGCTTTGTTTAAAATATGGCGTTTTCATTAGGTATTCTCTAAAAAAATATATTTATAAAACAAACGAAACTGTTTATTGCATGCCTCCTGACGAAAATCCTGCATGGTTAAGATTTAACATGGCGACTCAAAGTTTGCCCCAGCTTATGTTCACTGTATACCAAGCTAAAAGCCGATCGGAACAATATTGCCTGAATTGTTGACGTGAAAGCATATTATTACGCATTCAATATCTTATCCAACTGTTACTTGTATCGTATCAACTACACAGTGTAATACACAAATAATCTTCTTTATGAATGCTTCGTAATCAAGGCATTGTTTCTACATAGATGTCATCGCTCATTTAGACAATAACGACAAAACCACATGTTTATGAATGGGTGATATTACTGTACATTGAAACATGTATTACGATCATATAAACCTGCATGTATGCATACATCTATTACGCATTCATACGCGTGCGTGTATCTAACCAGATACTTGTTCATAACGGTAACAGTGTGGGAGAATTGTTCTGTTTCCAACGTTAACTTTTCAAATAGCTATTTATATATTGTTCTCTAACATCACACAAGATTAATACACTCAAAACAAGCAAGAACATAATTTATGTGTAGTATATGTGACGGTAACACAAGAAGGTAGAGCATTGCAGACAAGTTGGCATCGCTAACTATATCGCTCCATTCCTATCTGCGCTTTACTCTATATCGGTATCAGCAAAAACATATGAAACTGCTAGTTATGCTCAGATAGCATACACTTGTACATCGTTAGTCACGTGAGTTGCGAGCATGATCGACTAAACACACGTGCGCGCTTTAACTTCCATTCCTCGGTTCCATTGCTTGGTTCCCCTGCAGACACGAGACATCTCTACACGGGAACAATACATCTCAAATCAAGCATTTTCTGTAGTGGCACCACATCTGTTTTCAGGGCAACTTTTTATAAATACTTGAATGTAGCTGACAATTCTCTATGTATTGGCAAATAAAAAACACTGATTGCAAGTAACTAGTGCACACAATACTTCAGTCCTGACCTAAACTAGCAATCAGATTTATTAAAGATTTTTTTCCTATTAAATACATATTTAAAGGACTGACAGAGAATAAATATACGACAAACATAGGTATCCGTATCTATATTTATATGTAAATATGCCATATGATACTCGAAATGGTATTCTGTTGTGGGCGAGTTTCGTCTAAGGTCTCAGTATAATATCACCATCACTGAGAGTACTGCAGGAACACCTACACATGCTGCTTAGTCAGGTATACAAGAACATGTACACACTAGCTAGCTTATTCCGATAACTTGGTCACATAAAATATAGTGGGTATCTTAAAGGCAAACAATCACATATTTCAATGAGCACGTAGCATTATATTTGAGCAATTAATTCAAACTGAATGTATTTCTGATACTTGTCATCAATTTATTATCGCCAAAATCCCTTTTGTATTTGTTCGATCCACATCGAGGGGAACTAGATCTATCAGGAAGATGTTCCAAAGTCAAGATGATGAAGAGCTACGTACTTTTTATTCATATAAAATATTATGTTTTGATAACTCGAGTTTTGGGGAATAAGTACATTAATAAATAATACCTTTTGAGTGGACAAATCAAACGTAAGAGATCGTTTGTCCATTATATAGGTTAACCATTTGCGATAGTATGCTATTAAGTATGTTGAAATATTGATAAATTACCCGGGCATCGTTTCTCGAATCTCTCATATCTACTACGAGACCTTAAACACTCTCGTAGCGATCTCTTAGACATGGCTACCGGGCACTTAGGAAAAACACTATGGTCGCATGGTGGATATAAAAGGTTAGAGAAACTTGGTTACTTGGATATTTTTTAATGAGATTACACTATGCCAAAATATATAATTATATAATGTATATGATCAAGACATAAGGAGATAATATAATTGGTACTGTATATAGACAACCACACATGTTACGGGGAATATCAAAGTGATACTCCCGAGCGAAACCAATGCCGCTTCATTAATTTCACGCGGGGAAAAGAATCTGCAATCTCGAGCACCGAGTGGGCTATTGTCGTTAAGCAACATGCATATTATACCCACTTTTCTAAATTAGATGTGGTTTTTCTACAGATAACGATTCATTTTATTTTATTATCAACATAAGTTTTGTTTTGTTAGATTCAATGGGTTTCAGTAAAGATAATGCTCTGTAACAGCATTCACTCTGTGACAGAGCATGCCGATCTTCGGATTCGAACCCGAGTTTCTAGATTTTGAATCCAACGATCTACGGACTGAGCCAAAGGGTTAGCCCCACTGTCCGAAACCAGCATGCATCGTATATCATATCCTGCTACAACTCGCTATAGATACGAAAGGGTTGTGCAAGTTTGATTATATTCCTTTGGGAGCTGTTGACACACACGTGGATATATAATTGTCATGATTCATGTATCTATTCTGAGTGGGCATTATCTTAACTCCTGAAGGAATGTTAGTTGTCCATGAACCGTGTTTTATTTCGCTGGAAACATGTCGAGTTTTCTGCATTACCCCGTACAGCAGCTACTACCCTCGTGCATGCACACGTTACTTAATCATCTGTGATTTATACACTCTTTGCAAAGAGAGTCGACATTTCTCAAATGTGTGACAATTTATTTTCTATTAAAACAAATACTATAATTATGGAAATCAAATAAATTCTTGTTCAGTGAGTTCGCAAAAACAATGAAATATGTCTCCATCTCGTGCATTGAATGTCCGGTGTCATTGAATCCACTGGCAGGCGGTGAATATATAATTTGAAGTAATGAGACGCACGCATACAAAAAAACCAAGCCAACATCAATAGGAAACATTAATATAGTGGAATACACACAGTGTTGACCGTGACGCGGTAAAGTATGCTTTAATAATATACTTGGACTATTAAAGGCATACTATCACAAATATTTATGGCCGTTTTTTTACTAGTTCTTATCTACAACTACAAAGTACATTCACTTTACATACATATAATCATGTTTGTACTTCCAAAAACCTTTCAGTTGACGAACTCAGTAAGGGGCGGATAACTCTACACAACCCAACTGCGTAAGCAGCTGGTAAGGATCTAGAGTCACCTATCCTACTTCCGCTGAATATTTAACAACAGTGGTTAATGATTTTCCGCTTCCTGTTTTTGTTCCAACAAAAAACATCTTTACCGCTGGTTGCAGCCAATACCGCCTTTTCCTGATTATCTGTAAAGTTGATTTTGAACCGATTTTACGAAGTAGGGGCGGATAACTCTCACTTGTTAGGAGACAGTTTTCTGATTTCTTGCTTGTACACCAATTGAACCAATCAAATGGCTTATAATTGAACACCAGAAACCCCTCGTAGTGTGACAGCGTATAGCACAGACTGTTGTGTTATCGCTGTCCGGAGAGCATGAGTATACCAGTAAATAACAACTTTTGGGTGTACAAATCAAACGTAAATAGTCTCAGACAAAAATTCGTTTGGCCATTATCTAGGCCAATCAACCGTGAAAGTATGCCTTTAAGTTATCATTCCACCGAATTTAACTGTCTTGGCACATATACGTTCTGTCATATATTCTATGCTCTAGGTTCTGTTATTGAATGCTTAGACACGTTATCTGCTCATTATTCTAGGTTCTTGTTTCTAGGCCATAGTTTATTGATTTTAAAATTTAATCAGTGCTAGTTTATATGATTTAGTGTCCACAATCCATAAGCTAAGTTATGTTAAATGTGTCTAGCTTTATGTTGTTCTAGGCTCAAGACTACAGTTTGTTAGTTTCAAACACTAGTATCTAAGTTAGATCGATGTGAGCGATACAGTAATGAATTACTGATATTCAGTAATTTATAACGTCAAATTAATTTATTATCCTCTTTCATTTTGCTAAATCGCTAGATTCGACAGCCATTACACAAATATTGTACCTGCGACAAACAGTCCCTTGAACAGGAGCAACTATTGGGTCAAATGACTGGTTTCGTTGCTTGTAACACGCAGCTTGATTGGCTTACACAGTGACTACACGCCCATGTACCAGTGCGTGTATACAAGAACGTGGGTGAACTGAGCACAAATAGCGCGACCAGTAATCGGTAGACCATAATATGGTAACGGTGATTCTAATCCACGATGGAAGATGTTATTGGTGTGGAACAGTGAACAATTCATAGAAGAATCCACAGTGATGGATGGTCGACATTGTCAGTATTAAGAATACAATTTTAAAAAGAAATGTCACGGCTTAAAGAAGCATGAACAAAATTGACGGGCTTTTTCTAAGTTGAAACATTTTTCATTTTCACTTTTTGATGTTCGGTAATTTGGAATATGTTACTTAAGGCGCCATGTGCGTGATTTATGGATGATAATAGGCTAGTTATAGATCCAGTTATTGCGTGTAGACCTGTCATTTGTGTCCATATTGCGGTGTTATGTCACAGATAACTAATGCCTGTGTGGGTTGGTGGCTTTTATATATAAAGTAAAGTAACGCAAGCCTGAAGGAGGAATACTGTAGTGTCGCTGCTCATATGCAATGGTCAAAACAGTGTATGCAAGTATATGCAGATAAATCAACACGATTGCATGATATTGTTATAGGCCCTATTGTAGATAACCTGTCAGATTTGGAATACAATACTAAACGTGGGAGGCTTTGGCGATGATTCGTATTACGCTAATATATTGTTATATATTTTTAACAAAATACAAAATGGTAATATATCTGTCACGAGATATACGACTTAATTAAGCAGAAATGTTGAAGAGATGGTGAAGTCTATGGCTTAGGTTGGAGGTACTGTTACCGTAGAGTTACGATGTTATAAACAGGAGAGACTTGGAACCTAGCGGCATCAGCGAACCACGACGGACCAGTCAGATACCTAGTTATCTCTACTTGTAGATCTAGCTATCGTTGGATGCCACACAAGATACATATGTTCTATTGAAGCCAGGATTTGATGGTAAATGATAGCATTACAGTCTCATATCAGTACTGATAAACATTGGATTTGAACCGTATCTTTATCGTTCCGCTGTGAGATTGTTTTATTAGTTAGAAAGTCACATCAAACAATAAGAATGAATCCAGAAAACAAGCTTTGATGAAGTGTTGGTAGGCCTACAGCTGTGGTTGCGATGTGTCATAACAAGATGGCCGCTCAGTGACACGTAGGAATTTTTACTGGGATTTATTTCCCACAAATTCGATTCCGTTATTATCATAGACCATTAGTTTGCACATTTGACTATTATCCAGAAGAGCCCATGTAATAACCAGGTTATACATTGTTATAGGAACGAGTATTTTCATCATGCACAATCCTCAACGGGAAATTAGATATAACCGCAGGCTCAATACGGCGCCATCTATGAGACTAAACATTTTCCGTAATTATCTCCCCTGATTACAACAGTGATCCGATAATCGCCCTAATGGACCACAAAATCCCAGCGCATGGCAAAGACAAAACAGGAACATTGTTAAGACGTCGTTCTATTAAACGTCAAATAGAATTTGTCTCAGACAACGTTTAGTCAGAGACGATAAGATCCGCTGTAATGCCGTATACCGGAGACGTGGAATACCTTCGTGGAGAGACCACGTGGTAATCCACACTGAGAAGCATCTTTATGCCTCAAGCAATGAGTGGGTCGCAACGGGAGACAACTTCAAACGTAAATATTTCAGCAGATATCCTCGAAATCCAGGTGTGTATGGTAGACGTAGTCTCACTAAAACATGTGTCTCGACAATCCATCATGCACAGGGTATCCATCTAGAATAGTAGCTAGAAACTACATGTGCGTGTTTTTAATCCCTATTTTTCTTTTCTTGGTGGGGGATGTGAAAGGAGAAATCAATGGCCAGGCTGAAATAATACAACTCTAAGGTAACCTTGACCCGCAACCTTAGCCATAGCTACTAATATAAGTTCAGAGTGAAGGTGACCTTAGAGTTGCAGGACAGCATATGGTCTTTGTTTCTGTACATAGTTCTATAGAATTACTTTCATGATCTATATGCACATTACTTATGTAAATGCACAGGAGGGAATCCGGGAAGCTGGCCAACTTGTTCACAATAATATTTTCTGACAAATGCTTTTCTGTGCGTCTCTTTTTCAACATGGACTAGGCTCTGACGACATGGTACTAAATTTTGATATTTCTGTGCGTCTTTTCTGTGTTCTATAGTCAACAGCATGATATCGTGCAATGCACCACACCAATCAGAATTCTTCAGAAACCACCTAGCATGTATCATATACATATATAGGAAATGGACACCATGCTAAATTTAGATTCACATTCCCCCGGGGGATATGACACGGCTAGTAATTGGATCCATCCACAGATATAATAGCATTGAAAAATATGTCAACCACTGTTTCACTTTTTCCCCGTTTTCAACTGGAAAACTGCCGAAGGACCGCTACATTTGATGTTCATGTTACAGTCGTCGACGTACAAGCAGTTTCCAATATAAGTACGTAGATGTGGTCGTTGGAAATTCAATATAGCATAATGTCCAGTGTAGTAATGCGTACTAAGTCATCATGGCGGAGGCATCACGTAGGAGAATTCATTAACATCCATCTTATGATTTGATTTCAACATATTTTATTGACAAAAGTTCAAAAGGATTGGACAGAAGAGAAAACTCTTATCTCAGTCCTCTCCATCTTATGTAACTAGTACTATAGATCTACATGTTTCATTTGAGAAGATACAATGCATAGTCATAAATATAAATGTACAACTCGTCATAAGACGGATGTGCAACTCAATGCAGTTGTAGTCATACTATCGAATGCGTAAACACCACCTATCCTCGCTATGTAGGAATGCGGTGGAAATAGCTAAATTACTTAGCTTTTCAATATTATTGCCGATCTAATAATGTACCGTGTAACACCAAAGAAACTGGTGATGAATATCATTAAGTGTTGTAAATACGTTTGTTTGAAAAATTAACGACAAAAATCCCTAAAACATATCATAAGCACACTAGTATTTAAATTCCGCCTGCTAATTTAAGATCCCTGCAATAAGAACATTACTAGATGTGTGTATGTGTGGTAAGTTTATACTTATCACCACCCGACCGTCGCACAAACCGACTGTAAGTCTACCGTTTCTCTGAAATATAAACTTAATTCAACCTTGATAATGTATTCATGCCTATTGTATATTAAAACTATTTGTATTTCAGCTTGGGTTAACAGCCGGAGTGAAATACAGCTTTATTCTGTTCTGTTCTGCGAACCAATGTTACAAATACGTAGCAAGGTGTGTTGCAGTTGACACGGCATAACGTAAATATTGTAACAGCATGACCTAAACCATATACAGGCATCAGGTGTTTGCTATCATAGTTGATTATTACCAGTATCTACGATCAATGAATCGTTTTCTTTACTGTATTTTTCTTTCAGAAGAACAATGCTTAAAATCGTATGAACCCAATTATTAGCCAAGAAGATCTAATTCAATTTACCTCAAATATTACAAAACAATCCCCTGAGTTTTAAAGAAACTGGAAGGAAAAAGCAATACACGGCTTAATTAATTCTTGAAAGAATTCCAGTACGTCAGTAGGACTGGTTTTAAAGAAACGTACTGGGATCAGTCTCAATATATGTTAGGATGATATTCCCGTCACTTTGAGAACGCCTTTGGTGCACTGGCACCTCAGTGCTTTATCTGTTCCACGGAGAAGCTTCGGCGTGAGACGGCTGGTACAACTGGTGGCGCGTGTGATGTGGTGTGTGCTAGAAGTAGCCATGGAATTCATCACTGCCGATACGCTTTGTACAAATAACTATTAACCTGCATACGTTGTACGTACAGACTGTTAAATATTTTTTTTATAGGTGTCCTCGTCCAGGATCCTATCAACTTCCTAGCAGGTTCCTGGCGGGACACCTTCACCTCTTAATCTCTGACCACACATATTAGCTGTACTGAACACCTTATTTCCTTTTCTGTGCATGGGCCATTGGTAAATACCCGAACTTCGGTCAAACGGATAGTACAGTGTGTGAGATAGAACTTCAGATACTGACCGATGACCCATAATCTTACTCTAACAATCTTTGTATTTACGACACAGGCACATGCTCGACAAACGGAAGTCATCTACACACCTTCACAAGGTCCAATGTGTCAATCAATGCCTGCTTACTAATATTTCGTGTGCCGGGGCCCAGGGTGATAGTTGGGCACACACTGGCGTGGATATGTAGTACGTCAAGGAGGTTCTCATACAGTGTTCTACGTCATCCTCTACCACCACCACGTGCTACCTGCTTCAAACACGCGCTAGTACATCAGATATCTACTGAAAACATTGACAAACACCATCAACAGCTGGTCATCATAACTCTAGAGTCTAATCTATGACAGACTATGAAGATACTATGCGCAGACTAGTTTCTCATCAATCTCTTTACTTGTTAGCGGAATTGAAGAAAGCAAACATTTTCTACAATTATAGTTCTTGGTCGTACTTATGTCACTGATATACTAGTAAAACAGTTATTATATATCACGCTTTCAAAATGTTGAATTGATTCATAACTACTATTCTGATCTATAAGTAACAGAATTGGGTAAATCCGATAATAGTACGAGTCCACAGAATACCGACGAAAAAATAGCAGGTATGTATGTTGAGGAACTTAAAGATATTGTATCAATTATAGTTGTGAAATCAAATAAACCTATTTGTATACGTACTATCATGGTAAGAGAACGTCGTGTAGTAATACTATCGGCTCCGAAGAACGCTGGATATATAGGTGTTTGATAAGCATAATACTACAGTGTATACCTGTAACTCGGACATACAGCACCTAGAGAACGTCTTCAGGTCATAGGTCAGAGGTCAGAGGGTGACTCTAGAGGTGATGATGACATGACTGGAGCTTACAAGGTGATAGGAAAGCCAGGCAACACCTACACGTGTTGACAGACTTATATCAGCTTACCTCCAGGCCACACTGAGAATGTATATTTAGATAGAAAACAAATTCAATTACAGTTTTAATTACGCTATTTCTTCTTTGCTTTCCTACCAGTTCCGAGTTCCTATTGTACCGACAATGCTACACAAAGATAGTTTACGTGTCGTAGGTATTAAAAGGCACAATGGATAATAATAATGTAGTTACCTTAGACATTAGACACATCTAATGATTAATTGCCCAAATGGTACTTTTCTTAACAAATATGGCCCAGAAATATTGCCTAATCGTTATGTAATATACAGATGAATTAGTCAAACAAACACACACACATGCACATGCACGCACACGCACGCACACACACACACACGCGCGCGCGCGCGCACACACACATTACGTATTTAATGCCGTCTCCAGATTTTACAAGACTTCACTCTAGCCGTGTACATGTTAACATCACAAAGATCTTATACAACCCACTTGCCATAATTTAAACTAAATACTAATTGACAGCCCACACTACAGACTACTCCAAACTGGTAACGTCGTCCTACTAAGACAGTCCGCGACTTTCAGCTCCTCTTTCAAATACCAGAGATCAATATGGAACAATAACAGAACGAGTGACTTCTTGTGTTCCTTTAACTAAGAGTTCTTGAATACTTTGGACCTGTCGGTTGTTAACTTTTCCCATGTGCCTACTTGTTTACTGTTCAGAAGCTGGTCTAAGCGCATGCTGTCTTTGAGTGGTTTTAAGTCTCTTTCAGTGCATGTCCTATTATAGTATGGACATTTTAACTGACCTTCTGCTTACTTAGTAATAACTATTAGCGACTTCTTCAAATGAGTCTGTTGGAGAAGAACTTTTATGACGCGTGTTCAATATGCACTATGGCGAGTGTAATTAATTCTGTCTAATATCAGGTTTAAAATGTCCGCTTTATTTTTTTCTATCAGTTGCCGCTTTCAAGATTATTTGGCTCATATCACGATTTGTCAATGTACATAAATATGATCATGAGGATGGAACTTACAACACCTGCGGTGCTATGAGTTGCGCGAACCCGAGACCACAGATTGGTACTGACAAACCAATTATGATACAGATATTTCTTCAAAACATGATCGTATCTTAAAGGTAACTTGTAAGTACTTTGATGCAGGCTTGAACTCGGAACCTGTAACCCGGGTACGATTATCTACCCCTTCCTTACCACCCGTTACCACCCGTTACCACCCGTCCATCACAATGAAGTTGACATGTCTGAAATGGTACATTGACATATCGGTGGACTTCTACTGTTTTCATAATGTTGTATCATGTTGGCATTGTATCATGTTGGCATTGTATCATGCTGGCATTGTATCATGTTGGCATTGTATCATGTTGGCATTGTTGGCATTGTATCATGTTGGCATTGTATCATGCTAGCATTGTATCATGTTGGCATTGTATCATTTGGGCATTGTATCATGTTGGCATTGTATCATGTTGGCATTGTATCATGCTGGCATTGTATCATGTGGGCATTGTATCATGTGGACATTGTCGGTAATTACACTATTATCGTGTGTGTTGTATTGGTAAACAATTATCCAGGTATAACAGAACGATGTGTGTTCAAGCCCTAACATGGTACTAGTAAATATCGTTGATTCAGATCTCTTTACAGTTCCTCGACTGCAGTATTCTTAAATAATTGAATATTCTCTACCATTTATGATAAAGACATTAGTAAATAACGTCCAGGTAGTCCAGGAGTAATGTTTAGTTATGAATCTGCATGGGCAGTCTGTTATATTTTCTTTTAAGATGTTTTATTAATGCCAGATATGATGTATTACAGATTAGATCTAAATGGGATTCATTTGTTATATGTAATGGGTTCTATGTTATTTGATTATTAAGATAAGTATGAAAACCACTCCAGCAATTAGGTGTGCGTCTACCTTCATAATGTACCACGTACCGCTGCAGAGTGCTTGTATGGGAATAAAGATTACGTCTTCCACGAATAGACATCCCACGACTTCAAGAGCCCGAGAGCCCGCGGTACGCGTCTTTGATGGGCTAATGCTAAATAACACGGCGGTGCCTCCATATAGTGTGTTCATCTAATACCGTGAGTGGTTAGACGACCACAATGCACGCGCTGCAGTTGTCTTTGTATTCATATTGCTTAAAGAACAATGCATCTGGGTATAACACAATCACGCGTGCAGATCCAGGCCTAGAACATGGCCTTTGTCTTAACGTACGGGTAAACCTATTGTGAGGAGTTCCTGTCGCCATTGTAGTCGTCGCAAATCTCGCCCAGCGCTGGTTTTAGCATATTAGATGCTTTCTTCGCCTGACAAAGAAACTCGCTATTCTGAAATGTGCCATTAGAGTCAGCCTCTGTCTACTATTAGACTCCGCGGAACTCTCAGGATAATGAGAATGTTCAGTGATTACGTATATTCGACGATAATACGCGCACAGTGGCACCTTAGTGCGACATCAACTTTCTTTGATTCGGGTAATTTTTTTTCTTCTAATTTTGCTACGTAATATGAGGAGAGGTGCGTCTTGTCGTTAGTCATTAGCATGGCTGATACAGGTGTTAGACGGAGCGAGCAGCCGAATTCTTCAAATCAATGACTGGCGTTCTCTGACTGCTGCGCCATCATATGAATCACGCATATCCATCATACACAGCCCAGCGGACATTGAGGAGAAGTTAATTTGTCCAAATATTTAAGAATATTACATTTCTGATTGTGATTTATCTCTGGGATGATGTCAATAGAATGCTAAACAATGAACGATTAATTATAGAATTTTGCATTACCAATTTGATGTATCATACATATTACAAATATTCGCTGGTTGAAATCTAACATTGTGGAATTCAATGGTTGTTTTATTGTGTTCACTGCTGTTAGCATGCAATTTTTAGGATAAATACCTCTTCTACTTTAATTTTCAAAGAGGAAAATCGATTCTCGTTGTCCTTAATTTGACTGGGCATTACTCTGACTTAGACTCTTAAATAGATATAATAATTATGTTCTCACATATCAATGTAAAATCATTATTCAAGCATATGTTAGATGGACACATTTCAAGTCTTCACGACACTACTCACCTACTATATTTCCTAAGTATTATAGAGATACAATAGATTATTGCCAATGCTGTCTACATACTGACATTCATACATAGGAGAGGACCATCGTATAACTCAGCGCATTCAATAGTGCGCTACTCTAGCCCCTGTCACTTTCGAATATTTCGATCTGGAGTCTAGTAACCATACCAAACACATACCAGGAGTTCAACACTCATTGGGGTCCTAATTTCTAGTATTATATGGCAGAGACAACGCCGAAGTATCACTGACATGTCGTGAGATTTTCGTTGAGCTAGAACTGACGCCAATCTCTGATACCGACAGCTATTTTGTTCACAATCTAAGACCTTGTATAAATATTACGGATCATTGAGACCCTGATAAGTGTTCCGCCGTTTGCTAAACGGTGTCTTGAATATTGGTGCTGTCTGTATCACTGTCTTCAGGCGGCAGAGCTACACAAACACAGATAGGCCATTCACGGCTCATCACTGACCCCTGGAAGTCATTTGCAACGCTATCTGCCAATCGGAGGAGCTCTCACAACACAAGGCATACCGATTGTGACTGAGTGTCACCGAAGCGCAACGACGGAGGTGCCGATACATTCCGAACGAATCGGGAAAGCTGTAACATTCTAAGCAATTGTTCCGCTTAGTTGGCGGAGCTGCGTGACGTTTCCTCTATTTCTGCTCTATCCCTTAAGCTAACGTACACCAGATTCCAGTAACTGTGGGTATTTGTAGTACCAATAATGTTTGTCTGAAGCTAATAATGCCATATATATTGCGGCATGCTACAATGTATATTATACGGAATTGTTTTGAAAAATAACTAAAGTACATATTAATAATCGACATGACGTTTTGACATTCAAAGGCAGTAAAACCAAATTACCAACTGTCGTATTACATATTACTTACGCCATACAGGCAGACATACAGTATTAGCTGGCAGATCAATCTCCATACACACAAGTGGATGGTTGCATGGTAGTGAGGTGCATGTGCTGGCCTTATACACAAACAATCCGTCTAGCTACAGTTCAGCAGTTTGCTAAATGGTTCCTCTTATATAACCTATACATTGATCTCGTGGAACTCTGCATATGGCACGTTTTGCTGTTTCCGCATATGGTTTTTATGGTATATGATACAATAAGGTATGACGTAATAACTAAATACGAGCGCTGTGAGACCTTTCTTTTGGAACCAAGACAAATGTCGTTTACTGTAATGGCTATCGTTAAACCTCAGGGTCCGTTTGTTCCGAGGGAGACTACGCTAATTACCCTTTTGGGTGATTTTTTTAAAAGCAGTTAAAAGTTAACAAAACGAGGTTGTTTGATGTCCTTTCTCTTGATAGACATGGACGCACGACACTGCCTTCCTTTGCTAGATTAACGTTTGCCATTTTGCTTTATCGGTTGTTAACTTTTTACTGTTATCAAAATTAAATTAACCGGGTGGTTAGCTTAATGACCTTCTCAACAACCGGACTGTGATCTATACGTTCTCATTGAAGGTGACAACGGCGCTGTCAGAAGGGCCAATGCCGACAGTACAGAGGTATCGGTCCAGACGTGTTACTGGTCTTGGTTCCACACATTTACATATACGTACAGTGTATAGGTCAGTGCCTCTACTGACGGATAGCCATTGCTGTAAGTTGCGTTACGTTCCAGTACGAAGGCTAACAAGTCAAAGTTTCACCCTGTGACGGTGCTTGTTCTACAGCCGTATTTAATATGTAATGTCTTGTTACAACGAACGGATGTTGACGGTGCGTTCAGCTATGGTGTAATATTCAAGAACATAATGTACAATAACTGTGGTAAGCCATGGAGAGAAGTATCGGGATATACTATATATGGTTCGAATCCCGCCAAATTGCCCGGTAACTTTGCCTTATCGAAGAACTGTTGAACGCGTACGGTGAAATAGGTTAATGTGTTTAAGAATATTCTATATAGTTATTAGTCCAGTCGTCCTAGCTCAAAATATGGGCCTACCGGGAAAAAATTGTTACCAAGCCATATTTGGTATCAAAAGAAGCGCAATTTTATGCTCTACAAGATGTGAAAACTCCTCTTTGATCCTCTTTGGGGAAAAAAAGTTAGAATAGTTTTAGTGAGGACACCTTTTCAGTCAAATTGTAATGGTTTGCCATATTGGATCTACATGCATGATTACTGAT
>JAUTBQ010145179.1:0-14934 GCA_032361185.1 Lepetodrilus ovalis | reverse complement strand
GTAGGGAGAGGGCTAATCCAGCAGGGAGAGGACTAATCCAGCAGGGAGAGGTATAATCCAGCAGGGAGAGGGCTAATCCAGCAGGGAGAGGACTAATCCAGCAGGGAGAGGGTTAATCCAGCAGGGAGAGGGTTAATCCAGCAGGGAGAGGGCTAATCCAGCAGGGAGAGGACATCCAGCAGGGAGAGGGCTAATCCATTAATCCAGTAGGGAGAGGGCTAATCCAGCAGGGAGAGGACTAATCCAGCAGGGAGAGGGATAATCCAGCAGGGAGAGGGTTAATCCAGCAGGGAGAGGGCTAATCCAGCAGGGAGAGGGCTAATCCAGCAGGGAGAGGGCTAATCCAGCACTACAGAGACAGTGGCAACGTGAGTATGCTTTAGGAAGAGAACTTGGCACAATGTAAATGTCCACATTATTATAACGTGATTTTCCTGGACTCACCTCATACAATGCCATGTGATTGGCAAACGGGGATTCTGGATCCTCTGCATCGGCCAGGGGAATGTGGTCCTTAGATAGGTGGGCATTGTCTCCTGCAACACAACACAAACACATTATATATTGTACATACAAATTAGAATCAAGAATCTTGTATGTGTACCCATAGAATCTTGAAACAATACAGACAATAACATGGGAATTATGTCTGGAAACAGGTACTAGAATGTGGTCTTCAGAATATGCTGGAAAATAAAAAATAAAAGAATATCCTGGAAAACAAAAACAAAACTAATTTTAAATGTAACTAGAGACATGAAGCATAAATTCACTGGACATGTGGACAATGCCTCCTGAAAAACAATAGAAACAAATTCTATATGATAATTGTAATTAGAAGCAGGAAGTAGATAGGTATGGATAGATTGGTATTGTGTCTTGGCGAACAATACAAGTAAATGTTATTACATTAACTGCTGGATTAGGTACAGACACTGCTCTTTAGGGCATCTCTGGTTGCCTGCAGCAGGGAGAGGGTTAATATGCCAATTATTCACGATTCCCCTAAATTAGCGATTTCAGCATTTGAATATCGATTATCTCATTTATTAGATAATCACTAATTTTTAAACTAGGACTAAGACACAGTGATCGTATAAACATTACATCAGCAATGGGTAACCGCGTTCCGTTGTCAGACTCTGTGGCAGTATTTGAAAGCACTGCTCCCTACAACATCTACACCCATATCTGTTGAAATCTGATACTCTTTCTTAGGAGCACGAAACATCTCTACATGTAGTTAGTTATGCTTGGATATCATCACATGTACAACTTAAGAGGTTGGATAGATGGCTATAATACAGCATCTACATGTTAACCTTGGATTTCATCACCGAAAATACGACAAATAACCTTTGATCACAAGTGACAGAAATGTGAAGTTGTATGTTATATTGTAAAAATACTGAAAGCATCTAGGATAGTACTGTATTTGGTTACAGCACTGGTTTCCCTAAGGTAAATACCATACTGATTTTAAAATGCTATGAAAATAAAGTTTATGACCTGGTTCCCAAACACAAAATGAACATGGTTAAATGGGAAACTTGCTGAACAGGAAATCAATGTTGCCATACCATATATCATAGTACATGTACTACAGTAGGCTGAACCAACTGCACTAAAACATTTCTATCAACTCTGTTCTTTGCCATGCTGTGATATACATTACTATTTTTGCTTTGATATAGACTTTATGATTTATTATTTATATACATGTATTTAAAAAAATTATGATAGGAATTTAATGATGATATTCTAGTTAGGTTACAAAAACTAGATTTATGTATTTTGTTATTTATGGACATGGCATCGTAGATGAAAGACTAGAAAAGGTTAAAGTGCTGTGATTACCATATCCAGTTGTGATCACATACGCTTCATTCTCTAACAGCAATATCATAAATCACAAAGACATATTCAACCCCTTAAATCAATTCACTAAGTTTTACCGTCATGCTGACGTGCCTGTGAATCGGTGTCAATCAGGTAATCACAAATTAATATAAAAGAAATAGATAATTCATTGTTGGCATTTACACGATTAATCTCGACACTTTTTTTCTTTTACCTGAGACCTTTAATAAATCTATACGCCAGTAATTAGAAACATCACGATGAGGACTATATAGGCACATGTAAGGATGTGGCTCCAGACACTAGAGCGTTCCAGCTTTGATCAATTATTTAACATGGCTGTGATTGGCCGATCCACCAAGGTGACGGATACGCTACGCGATGTCGACACCTGCTACTACCCGATGTCCACACCTGCCGTGACCGCAGGTTCCTACAGAAATTGAGAGTATATCTGACTGAGGCCTTTCTGTACGTGTATCACATGGCAGGTGCCCTTCCTAAGACTGTACAACTTTTATGATTGGGTGGTAGACTAATCGAATCCTAATCTTGGCTATACCATGGAATCCTAATAATGACTCTACCATGGAATCCAAATCTTGGCTCTACCATCAAATCCTAATAATGGCTACCATTGAATACAAATAAAGGCTCTACCATGGAATCCTAATCTTGGCTCTAAACCATGGAATCCTAATAATGCCTCTACCACTGAATTCTAATCTTGGCACTATAATTGAATCCTAATATTGGCTCTACCATAGATTCCTAATAATGGCTCTAGCATTGAATCCCAATCTTGGCTCTACCATCGAATCTTAACAGCTCTACCATAGATTCCTAATAGCTCTACCATTGAATCCTAATTGAGGGATGTTCTCATTGAAGTCCATTGAAGTTCTTCAGAATGATAATTGTGAATATTCTTATCATGAATTTAGGATTAACCTAGTAGTTCCTAGACAGCACATTGCAGCATACCGTGTCGATACGATGTCGAAAATATGTTGGTTTTACATCACGACCTAAAACTAACGTATTAACATTGTATGCTGAAATGTGCAGCTGGGTTACTATACCGGAGCACACACATATCATACATTTTCAACATCTTGACAAGTATATTTTCTACAATCAACTCAGAAATAAGATTACAAAATGAATAGTTCGATGTGATTTAATACACTACTATATCTATGTAGGGTCTTGGAATCTTGAAAAAGGATTACATAATTAACAGGTCTATTTTAATAATAATTAGTTCTCATTAAACATTGAGGACTTAACAGAGATGTACCAAAGGATAACCTTCACTGTTCAGACACGACGAAGTGTTCTGCATAGACATAAATATCGACCCTGATGCAATTTACTTTCAAAGACTCTCTCTCATCTGGGGCACTGAAATACAGTTCCTATGCAACAGTCTTGTAAACATGCTTGCTATGTTTTCCTCTTAGTGGGTATTGGGTTTATCCCATGTGTGAAAATCACCAGAGCATGGACAGATTTATCATCAGACTTATGGGTTAACTCTTTCTCAGCCAACTATTAACCAATATTATATAAAGTTTATCTCTGGTTGTGTTCAACAGAAAGAAGGTAAAAATCATGTTCTGCCTGCACGTTCTGTGAGTAGGCTTGTTGCAATCATGTTGTTGTCCACAGAAATATGGGAATGTGTTTCTAGGAGATAACCCTGAAACATCCTGAAACATCCATTACTGTGCTTCATTCAGTACAGTGTCCCCTCGATATAAGGCTGTTTGATACAGAGCGGATTCGGATATAAGGCTGGGTCAGATGTAGATCCCATTTATAATTTTTGTTATTTACCTGCACTATTATATAAGGCTGGACCCCAAATACAGCGTTATATCGAGGGGACACTGTATTATATTATTAACCTAGACAGTGTTTCAAATAGTACAAGCAGGCTATGTACACTCCAGCAGATATATTAAGACTAAAGTCATCCTAAAAGAAAGCATCCCTCGCCCAACTTATAAATACAAACGAAAAAGAAAATTACAACTCTAAAAGAAGAACCGAGATAAAAAAAAAATATCATGGAAATTGCAACAAACATATGCCATACAATTTCCGAAGAAAGCAGAATATAAGATGATGTAGTTGACCCACATAGACATCAGACACAGAGAGAAACCAGTACATAATGCCAGACTTAGTACGTATCAGAAGAGTCAAATTACAGTGAAAAACTTACTCACACAAAAATAATCCTGTGTTTACAGTATGTTTACAGCACTGTTCAAGAAACCCCAACTCGTTCAATTCACTCTTGACGTGTTCAATAACATATATGTGCTTGGCTGACTAGAAGCTACTGGGATTTATTCTTAGACGTCATAATATAAAAACCAACCTAAGGAATAATATCATACTCGGGTTGTCGGTACCAGCAGGAGCTCGCAGTGATTTGAATGTTGCGGGTTTCCTCCTGCCATAAACTGAAAAGCTGTGATATAAGTGAAAGAATCTTGAAAGCGGCTCTAAACCTCAATTTAAAAAGCAATGGTGTATTTCTTTCCAATTAAAAGGCATACGATCACATTTGAATGAGTGCGTAGCAATATATTTGAGTAATAAACGCAAATTACATTCATTTGTGATATTTATCATCAATTTAATATCGTCCAAATCTCTTTTGTTGATCCACATTGGGGGAATTTAATCTAGCAGTTTAGATGTTCCAAAGACAAGATAATAATAGCTACGGTATGTTCCTTTTATTATTATAAAATATAAAACTACCGAGTGTTGGGGAATAAGTATATAAGTAACTGACAACTTTGGGGTGGAAAAATCAAACGTAAGTAGTCTCAGTACTGTATTAAATTGTGTTATAATTTTTTACAGAATCATTTTTAATTGGAACATTTCATGGACACTATCGTGGTGTAATGTAACATTTTCAACAGCTGTTCAACCTCTTCAAGCTACTGGTCAATTTGATAAGGATGTGTTAAATGGAGATGTGTTAATGTGTTATCAGCTGAGAGATAACCCAGTTGGTTATCCTCCACATAAACTGGCTATTTCAAGCCGTTCTTTGAAATATTTCTCCAGTCTTACTCTCACAACTACAATATGCGATTGTTTCTAGAATGGGGCATCCATTGTTGTCCATAGTGGAAAGTTTGTGGAGATTAGTGCGGGTGGTGGGTGGTGGTGGTGGTGGGGGTGGGGGTGGGGGTGGGAGGGGGACCACTTGACATGCAGAGTGATGACAGAGATATCCGTTCTGTGTGTGCAGCAATAAGAATGAGGAATAATAAATTCCACTGACTTGAATATTTTGCTTTTTTAACAACAAATATTATCGTCAGATCATTGAATCAATGAATGTGCATATGCATCTCATTGATGTTTCTCGTCTTATATCTGTACATGTACCTTCAGATGTAGTATAGCAGATGGGACGTATCATATCCGCGTTCATAAAAAGAGAAATCAGCTTTTTAAAATAAAATAAACTTTGTTGACTTTGAAAATGAAGAAGAAAAAGAGTCATATCCAAACAAATCCATACTAACTAATGCTGGTTACCAACACAATTTGTCAGGTTTTATCTGAAACATTTTGATAAAAGAGTGAAGGAATTGCAATGAATGATATGATGCCGAATTCTCAATTTACTCCTACCCTCCCAACTGTCATGTCAATTTTGGTTTGTCAAGATAGCGGGATATTTTTGGATCTTTAGAAGACTGGAAATTATGGAACTAGGGGTTGGCACAGGTGTTTACCAGACTACTTCAGACAGCTGGACTACATCAGACTGCTTCATGACTGCTGGACTACATCAGACTGCCAGACTACTTCAGACTACATCAGATTGCCAGACTACTTCAGCCTACATCAGATTGCCAGACTACTTCAGACAACATCAGATTGCCAGATTACTTCAGACTACATCAGATTGCCAGACTACTTCAGACTACCTCAGACTACATAAGACTGCCAGACTACTTCAGACTGCCAGACTACTTCAGACTGCCAGACTACTTCAGACAGCCAGACTACTTCAGACAGCCAGACCTCATACTGCCTCCTACCCTGTAAGATGACCTGATGACCTAAGACTACCTCACTGCCTCAGACTGCCAGGGTGCCTTGCCCTCGAATGCCCGACTACCTCAGACTACCTCACACTACCTACCAGACTATCTCACACTACTAGCCTGACTACCTCAGACTATTTCAGACTGTGTGACTACCTCAGTAACCCTTCAGACTATCTCAGACTACCTCACTGACAATCAGCTGACATGAAACCTAACATGGCTTTAAAAACAGGTGGGCAAATATATGAGATTACTAATATCGCAATGGGGAAGTTCTTGACGAGGGACTTGCTTTGGATTCCCTCGAAATAGACATTGCAAGGCTATTTCAAGTGCTGTCATTAGTAATATGATAGCATCATGATTTAGAGTATGGGATCTTTTCTTTACTTTTTAGATGTCATTAGAAACAACTCCAGACAAAATGGCAGGAAGTAATGTGAGGAGAGCTGGCCTTGAAGTTATTTCAGTATGATTTCATGCTCAATGCAAATGGTAAATGGGGATCTGTGAAGAAACCTTTGATTTGAGCATGAAATCATTCTCAAAAGCAGCTATCAAAATTAGCACTAGCCCACTAACCCAGGTCATTTCTCCCAATGGCAAAGGACTAGTAGAAATTAATATATTTTGTTATTTGTATTAATATTTGTGCTAGTAAGTCATAAAGTAAGTTTCAATCACTGCAAAGGTTTCCATAACCTCGAGGCTTGGTTTAAAATATTCTGAATTCATTCAAATAAAGTAAATGTTTTCAATAAATGTAATAACAACAATATTAATTGCTTTCTCAGTGTAAAAATAAACAAACATTAATTTACTATAAACGAATCAGAGAGGGTAAAGAAAATTATCTGTAAACAATTCATAATGACTGACATATTCATAAACATTTCTCTCAGAAATCTAGGTCTGACAGCAACACAAACCAAGAAAGTACATCTATTACAAAGAATCCATACAGAAGCTCAACTATTTCTGAAGCACAAATCTTTTATGAAGAGAAGAAATAGACATTGTTGACAACTGGACACTGCATATGGCACACCATTGACAGACGCGTATTTGAAACAGACTTGACGACCCGAGTGGGTCACGACCGATATAGCAGAATGTTTTGTACCAAAGGAGGAAACCATTTCTTACGATAAACCGAAAAAGGATTTCTACACAATCTTGTTCAGACTGCAATCCTTTTTACTGACTTTCATTTAACTCTATTGACTTTCATTTAACTCTACCCACTTTCATTTTACTTAGTTGCACCGTGAGCAAATTAGCTTCTTTGAAGAAAGCTGTACCAATTTCTGGTTGATCATTCCATTGAAAATTCAACAAAATCAAACACAATTCATGAAACACTTCTTGAACATGTTTATATAGCCTCTACCATTAAGTCAGAGTTGTGTCTCTTAAAACCCCTTGAGAGTTATCTCCCCATTACCACTGGTAAGTAGAGTGGTATGGATAGGACAACAGTAGACCCTGATAATGAACTTTTAGTATGCTTACAAAGCACAAATTCGGAAAAATATAATTGAGGAAACTACTCTCTAGATCTAGAACGATCGTTAAATTACCTACAGAATTAAATAGAAAAGGAGCTGTATGATAAGCTGGATAACGCTATTTCAGATGGCTTGTCAGATGCAGAACTGCATGCTGGGAATTATTTGTATTTCTATATCTTCAAGCGATATAGTGGAGAGTTTCTGAAATTGGCGATAGAGGTACAGTACATGTGCAAGAATTCCACCTTTTTGAAAAAGACTTGACAGTAAATTACATCCTGTTACATATATGCCAATATAGTGGTTTGTTTATGGTGGGATAAAAACCTGTGACAGATTAAGGCCCCTGCCTGGCTTAAACACACTGATGATGATAAAAGTATGTTAGCTATACCAGATTCTCCATCAAATGAAACTTCTAACTGCAGAAACTATCTAATATCTTGTACCCAAATGGCATTCAAACTCAATCCTTCAGGTTGGTAGTTCAACACTCTATCCCCTTTCTAATTCATCTGTCCAAGAATTGCTAAAATAGAATTACATTTTAATAATGTCAGGTCTGCAAAACTACAAAAGTAATAAGATTAATTTATTCCATAACATGTTAAATGTAATCTGTCAGAAATTCCAAAAATATCTTGAAGGTCAAATCATAAAACATCCTTAACTGTTATTCGTCAAAAGTTATAATCATGTCAAATCCCAAATTAACTCCTTTTCACATAAAATACTGCACAGGATTATTTCTGTATTTTTAATCACATCAAGTTTCAAATTAACGCTTTTTCACATAAAAAAAACCCACATTCATCTGCATAAAAAAATCCCATTTGTTTAATCAGTCCAAACCAGAGTCTACATATATTTTTTACATGACATAATAATGGGATGTTTAATGACAACAACCCAGACTGATACTTGAATATTACTGATTCATGGTAATATCTACAGTCAGTAGTTAAAGGGTTATGATTGGTTAGGTTATAAATTTTGATATTGATCCCATTGAGACGACACTATATTTCGGCATCTCTCGAAATAGCCGCTAAAACCTGATGGCTGTTGGTTTCAGCAGCTGATAAAGTAATGAATACCATTACCAGAGATAATGTGATCATCTTCTGTAATCTTTGAAACAAATGAAAGCAATCATAAGATGGCTCTTTATGTGGTATAAATCTGGGCAGTGAAGAGCCAATTTAATGTCGGTTATGACAGATTGAGGTAAGCGTTGTGGCACGGTTATCCTACCGGTATCTCTGAGGTTCAAGTGGTCTTAGTGCATATACATGTAGTCACATAGTCCAATGCAGATTGAAGTAATATTTTGAAATAAACTTTATAAAAGCAAATGAATTTTTTTATTTTCATGTTAAAAATATTGGAAATTGATCAAAACAACTGAAAGCAACTTTTGAAATAATTATTAGGTTATTTGAAACGTTAGAAAAGAACGTGTGAAGGAGCTGAGCTCATATTAAATTAAATTCTAAACACTCATATTCAGTATTGAATACATTTTTCAAAAATCAATATAAAATAAAAGAATAATATGAAAATGATCATAAAATATTGAAAAAGGATTCATACTAAATTATTGAAATTATGACGTATGTTCAATTCAAGAAAATTCATAGAATAAATAAAAGTTCACAGACCTCTTCACTGAACAAACTCAACAAAATAGCAATTCATTCCAAATCATCCTCATCCACAAGTGATTCTTAATTCAATCAATAGCTATCCATTAACGTAAGTGTCAAACCTCTTCACTGGTCCGAGTAATCTACGAGTAATCTCCGAGAAGTCTAATATGTTTGGCAAACTTCCCGTGTCGACCAGTGACGCGACCTACCTTCAGAACCTTTGTCGTTTTCCTTCCTAATCTTGGTTTTATCTCCGTTTTCCGCTACATCCGTTGATTCATGGAGAAATCCTTCCTGCTCCGGATCTCTCCTCTCCCCGTTATCTCCGGAAGACCCACCCCCCTCACCAATGGTCTCCACCCCCAGGAGTTTCATTGTGTATAATCCCCACCCCCCTAATCACGCACACACACACACTACCAGTCCTTTTTTTTAAAGAAATTAATTTAGACGGAAGCACACACGTTTGAATCTCAGTTCATCTGTGAAAACACGCCGATTCCGTAACAAGATTTAGCGGAACTCCAAACAATCCTGGTTCTGACACCGATGGAATTCGTTAAAAATCTTCGAGTTCTTCGTAAGTTTTTTTTCATTTGGAAGCGTCATGAACATGGGAAGAAGAAAGTGGCTATGAAGTATACCAAAGAGTTAACTTTGAACGGCGGAATCAATGGCGACTGTTGGAGAAGGTCTGCATCGAGACTAGAACTCCACAAACTGATGAGCAAGACGCAAATTTCAGTGTTCGCCGACTTCTTTGGTAAAGTGATTAAGTAAGACTTCTTACTTTCCTGGCAAACTTTTCAAGCTGTATTCTCAGAGAGGTGCGCACGTAAATATATAAATATACTTCTTTTTTTGTATGACTGGAATCAATATGCCTTCCGAAACCGAACAACACAAACACCGAAATAAACGCCAATGGGAGTCAGGCTACCACCACAACCATAAGAATACAGGTAGGAATCGAATCAGTCAAAGACTTATTGTGTTACGATATATCCATACACCGCCGGGTCGGAGCTATACCCATACAAGACTGCCTCTCAACAAAGTGTGAAGCCTCCACACAAAAGTTAGGTAACAAAAGTGTTCTCTGTACAATGCCTTGCCGGTGTTAAAGCGGTGTTGTAGGAGATCATTGGATCCACCAGTGAAATGAAAGAATTTCTACAGAGCAACGTGACACCATGTCAGGAGAAATGTATGTATGCATTTTCATTCAAGAGTTCCATTTGAAGATATAATTTGAACATGAACATTATGAACTATACTATCAATGCAAGGTTATTCTGCTATTATTATTTAAGGAATGATGTCAGAAGTCACTTGCTTTATGGCCTGATGAAGGCAAGTAGGTCCACATGAGCAAATTCCATAATGTCACTTTATAATATATTTCCTGAATGGAGAGTTTCTTATAACATGTAACATGTTTAGGTATAAGTTTGGAGATTTTCTTTTTAACTTATGCTTTTCTATTTATAGATATGGATGATACAATGAAAGTGAACAAATTAATAAAATAATAAATAAATAAAATGAAAAAGAAGAAAGAAAACAATAATAATTTTAAAAATAAATAAAATAAAATAAAATAAAATAAAACAAAAAATAAAACAAAACAAAACAAAACAAAACAAAATAAAATAAATTAAAATAAAATAAAAGATTTTTGATTGAATTAGTGCTTTACGTTTGAGAGGGAATGTTTTACCTATGGTATATGTGATGTAAGAAAAGAACATGATGATATTAGCTAGGATCAAACAGTCTTCATTTTAAGACTAATTACTCGAATGACTGAACTATGTAGGCTACGCAGTAAAAACATCCAAATGCATCACGCTTCTTGCATGGCGTATTCATGGCAACAAGAACTTTACCATTACAACAAAGAAGCCAGGTGTGATCCTATACTTTAAACAAATTCCTTGGACACTACTTAATCACTTTTCAGCAGCGGATACAGAGAAAAAAAAAAGAAATTACATGTACAGTGCCCCCCTCGATGCTACACCGCGGATTCGGCTATAATGCGGGGGTCAGACGTGGATCCCATTTCTATTTTCGTTATTTCCTTGTAATATCGTGTAAGGCGGGTACTATAACGCAGGGGGTATGTCATGGATCCCAACTTCAGTGTTATATCGAGGGGACATTGTGTTATTATTTTAATGTCTGCTTCCCCACCCCCTACCAGCCGCCTCTGCCCTCAGTGAATGCACCCTCTTCCCCTTATATATCTGCCTCTGGCCCCTGTTCAACAAAACGATCATAGCGCTACTGTGTCTTAACTCCTATATGTTTACACTATGTTACATCTCACGTAGCACTACACATTGCTTTGTGGAGCATGCCCCAGACAGTTAATAATTAATGTGATCAAGATTAGACGTAAAAGAAGCAAGAACTGTCAAGCAACTGCTAAGTGCATGACTATAATGTAAGTAATTTCAAAACATAGTGTTGCCACGGCAAAATATAGATCAATAGAAACAGAAACTCACTCACAATAATCAATAGAAAAACAAACTCACAATAATTCATACACAACGTTCCCCGATAAATCATATTCAACTATTCCATGCAGTTTGGTGGTAGAATTTATATTTGTATTTTATCTTAACTACTAGCTAAGTATATCATAATTGTTGATAGAATCAGCCTATTCATATAGTTATGTTTTAACTTAACTGATAAATCAACATGTTCTTAAATGTCACAGCTGCTGCATCAGTTATATTAAATATAATAGTAATATGTGTACGTGTATTTATATTGCAGTAGATTTAATGCACAACATGCGCTCAGTGCAACATTGTTATTAAACCGGTCGATGAATCAATGTGTACTCATTACACCTCAATCCCTGGGGAGTATACAACCCAAGTTGCCATATAAGGTACTAGATGGTCAACATTCACATACCATCTCATCCTACCAGGTACCCATCCACAGCTGGAGCAGTGTGGATTTAAGTATTGTGCTCGAGTGCTACATGATGGCATGCGCTAGGTTCAAACTCGGAACATCTAGGTAATAAGTCAGGCTTGCTATCTCTAGCCCGATCGAAAAATATTTTTATAGGCTTTAACTGCTAAATCAATATATTCTTTTAATTAAAAGTTGGTTTATCCTCAAAACTGTTAGCATAGTGTACTCCTATGAAGTTCAACATATTCCTTGAACTGTTAGCTCAGTATATATTTTTAATTCTACAAACCAGCTCAGGAATTCTGAGCTTTTTAGTTCTCAATACAATTCTGTTATCATACCGTTAGCTCAGTATATTTTTGATATCATTCTCGTTAGCTCAGTATATTTTTGATATCATTTTCGTTAGATCAGTATATTTTTGATATCATTCTCGTTAGCTCAGTATATTTTAGATATCATTCTCGTTAGCTCAGTATATTTTTGATATCATTCTATCACTTGTAAACCACGCTATCTGCATTACTCTGAGGAGTATTAGTGTAAATATTTGCTCACTTTTATAAGATATGCTTATAATTCTGGGTCAAGAAAGACCTCTGTTGCTGCTATCAAGTGTATTACCATAGTTACGGCTGTGGTTGGCTAGTAATTTTGTGATGGTGCATTAAGATTAATCTTCTTTCCTACTATGCAAATGGACATTGCACTATATATCCTTCTCTTATTAATAAATGTGTCCCCATCCTGACTGGAGTGATTTAAACTCTGAACCTCTCATTTGTATTCCGACACCATTACAATTAATAATAACACTACACATAACACTACAATACAGTCAAACACCAGAGTCTATGGTACATACAATGTATATGCAATAATACTAGATTCAAAATCAATATTTATTCTAAATTAAAATTTATATACTTTATTTTTTATTTAACATATTAAAGTCTCATTTGTATTCTCGACGCCATTACAATTAATAATAACACTACATATAACACTACAATACAGCCAAAAAACCAGCGTCTATGGTACATACATGTATATGCAATAATACTAGATTCAAAATCAATATTTATTCTAAATAAAAATTTCAATAATAGACACAAAATAATAATTGTTAACTTATTCATATCAAAGTTTATAGACAGACATCTAATCTATTAATAACCACATAGGAAAAATCAATAATAATTTAACGCTAAAACTGACGATGACATGTTCTTCTAAAAATAGAAATGTTTTCAACAAGACGGATAAATACTTTACTTTAGAAGTTATTTATACACCAGGCATCTAGTGGCCACGCCCCTCGCATCAATGGAAGCACTTGAACCCTCGTCGATTTCCGATTTCTGAGCGCATTTGATTACGCTATATCTATCTGCAGTAATAAGAAATCGTTCCCGGCGTCATGTTATTACACGGTTCTTCTCACGAGACCAGCTTGCCGGTGCTACGCTGCCGGCATCCATTATCCTCGCAGACTTCCTGATATGAGAAGATGAGCAGACTCTCCCGCCAAAGGGTAAAAAAAAAAAATCGGTAAGAAATGGACGTGGGTTTATCAATCAGTGATAATGTAGGAGTAATGCGGGTAGACACAATCCAACAAACATCAGGAATGTATGATCAATACAAGGTATATACTCGGTGTCTGATTTTCTACATGATTTCCAAATTGAAAAGGAATATTTGGCATAATCTAAAATACATGTATATCTGGATAAAGGGTTTGTAAGGAGGCTGTTTTACTCATATGAACAGGAATCTGACTTAATAATAATAAGAATGTGCACATTAATATTTCCCAAAATCCATGTTTGAAAGCATACTCATAGTGTTACACTATTATCCCATCCTACCTGGTACCCATTCTCTGCTAGGTGAACAGACTTGTAATCATAATGTGGTTCTCAAACCTTTCAATTTAACACAAAAAGCGCCCCATTTTATTGTTGTGAATTTATTATGGATATATAGAGGACATTTATTGTGTCTAATGAAATATAGCATGTATATCTCATCAAGTGACGTGGAAAAGGAGATATTTTAACGAGTGGCTCAACCAAGGAGGTGTTCTCATCATTGCAGTGATGACAACAATGTTCTTGTCACTGCAATCACGATATTACTTTTCTCAGAGTGAGAAATCTCAGTCTTTCACTACCAAGTCTTTCACTGTATATATAATAAAATAAAGCTCTCAAAAAAATAAATATTAAAAAAAAGAAAAAAGAAAAAAAAAAGACAAATAAAATAAAGTAGACATGTTAATTTTTCAACAGACAGTGACGAACACTATAAAGTTTGGATTCATTATAAGACAGAGATGCTCTCGTCAACAACTGTCAGTCAAGCCGAGTCAACAAGAGTCAACACACTTAGTGCAGAAGTGGTCAGGCCAATCTAATCACGGTACATACATCAGGATAACGCACCGATCTGACCCCTGTCTCGACCGTGATATCGTTCCTCCACTAAGAGACCATAGCGCTCTTGTAAGTGCACGAGCGCCATGTATTAGAGATCGCTACGGAGTGCTTATGAACTCGTAGTACAAAAGGGAGCTTCGAGAAACAATACTCTGATCTATATAGGAGTTGATGTTCAGTTCCATTCCATAACCAGATACGATTACAAATATTTACGATGATCTGAAACTAGTCTGGAACCACTTTCAACAAAATTATTAGATGATAAATGGTGAAAGTAAATTAGTTACAAATAAATGATTTTGATTGGCATCATATTACAGGGCTCCAGACTACCATTTTGAGTTACTTGCCCACAGGGCTTAAGTCAGGGCAAGTTGTAAAGGCACCAAAGCATCTATATGTTAAAAAATAGGTTGCCCGCAGAGCAATTTAACTTGCC